>JAOUZG010031479.1:6419754-6433218 GCA_026289955.1 Argiope argentata | reverse complement strand
TTCACATACCGTCTACTGAATGAAAGAGTAGTGACCAATGGATTTCAATTAAAAGGAATTTTTCACATACTGTCTACTGTATGACAGAGTATTGACCAATGGATTTCAAGTGAATTTTTAATTAGCGGTGTGTAGTGATATTGGTTAATAAATTTTCACTAAACGAAATTTTCGATAAAGGGGGCAATTGATAAAAAATTTCTTTAAGAAAAATTCAAAACATTTTATGTTGTAATAAAAACATGCAAAAAAGACATCGTGCACATAAAGAACGAAGATTTACAGCAAATAAAATACAAGTAAATAATACTGTTTCTATAATAATACTGTCTATTATTATACAGAAAATAATCAAATTTGTACAACATCTTGATGTTTATTTTACTAAAAAATTACAAATAAAAGAAGATTATACTAAGATTATATAAATCAATAATCTGTTAATAAAAAATCATGTTAGAGAAAACAATGTTTAAAAACAAAATACAAAATCAAAAAAGCTATTTTACCTATCCTTGTGCATAATATATATAAGAATTTTTTACGAATTACCTTTTAGAATTTATTACGAAGACATATTAAAAAGGAATTACAAAAAATTTAAATCCAGAAAATGGATTGGTAATCATTTGTAGGAGTTCTCAGAATCTTTGATTCGTACCTGCAGCTGGAATATAATCAAAAAGAACTACAGGATAAGTAGCAAAAGCTCTTACAGGTGCACGGCTTGCTTTAGCAAATTTCATAGGAATCATATGCATTGTCGCACCATATATTGGGATTTTGTCCATATTTGCAATGTTTTGAACGGTAAAAACATCGTGCCTAAGTAGAATTTTCTGTGCTTCTTTAGTTTTCGAAGAACCACGGTCCACATGCGGTGTTTCAACTCCAATACCATAAATGTGTCTGTTCTCTACCAACCATTGCGCTGCTTCTGGAGCTAACCCTGGGTGGTGAAGATTTGTTCGGACGTTCTCCTCCATGCCAAAAAAAGTTGTTTGGTTCTTCCATTTTTTCTGCCAACCAGATTTCAGAAGCAGAATAGTTTCGTTCAAGGTTTGCCCCGTCAGTGCTTCCCAGTAAAGAAGATCCTCCACATCTGCTTCGGCATCTGGTTCAAGTTTTACTGATGGTGTTATATCTACGATGGCTACTGGAGCAATCAGATGATCTAACGATAATTGATCCACAGTTTTGCCATTTTCGTCGAAGTAGGATGGAGAATCGATGTAGGTTCCAATAATCAAATCTCCGAGCTGGTACCTGAAAGATAAATATAGTCTAAATAATTCATAATTCTTAGATAAGGCAGCATGATGTATGCTAAAAATTCCTTTTTTGTTCCCTAATTAACCATTTTTTCTCCCCCAAAATTAGTTTATATTGGGATAGAGGGGAGGATACTTCAGATATGAGGACGTGAAAGAAAATGCCGTATAAGTAAACATGTTTTTATTTCCCTGATGGGTGCAGGTTGAGTTGCCTCCATAAAGATTTCATGATCTCAGGGCATACTGCCTTTGTGGTAAGTGGGGATGAAGACATCATTACGGGGGTTATTTTGCGTTCTTCTTAATACCTACTTGTGATGTCTCTAGCTCCTTGACCTTCAGATTACCCTGGGACGCATTTAACATGGTGAGGCCATCTCGATTCTGATTGCCTAAAATTATAGTTCCAATTTCCTGAAAATTCAAAGGAAATAACAAATTTTTTGCTTTTTACCTCAAAAATTATATATATATTTAAATTTCGGGATATATGAAACAATGTAATCAAAGTTCATTGCTTCTATATCTCTGCTAATCATAAAGAGAACTTGTATATATGGTAGTGTCTTATGGGAGATCTCTTGATCTAAAATACTAACCTTGTTATATATATACACATTAGCAAATGGAAAAAAGTACCTATGAGCGATTTTTTTTAAAAAAATCCATTCGTTAAAAATTAAACTAGATTAAGCTTGAAATGTTTTACTATGATTATATGAAACATTTACACACATATTCAGCATACTTTGGATTTTTAAACAATTTTTAATGCTATAGAATTTTTGAAACTCGCACAAGAGTTTTTAAACAACAACTCGAATGAATGTTAACAAACTTCGATGAAAGGACCCTCTCTTTGTATAAATTCAATAAAGTTCAACTTAACTCGATGGTGTATTAGTTATTTAACAAACATTTACACAGTGTTTAATGTTGCTATGATGTGTTTATTAATGATTTGAAACATGAATATTATCTATGAAATACAATCTTAAAATTTAACTTACATTTCAATATCTAGACGACCTCTAAGGAAACTTTTTTTAAGATTTTTAGAGAGCAATATTTTCTTTCATATACCTTTTATTTAACTACATGGAGAACGCTGCCAGAACAATGCTTAGTATTTTATTATTTTCACTCTGTCGCTGAATAATATTATATAACATCATTTGCTTCAAGGAGATACTAATTTTTTTTAAAAAAATATTTATCAAATACTTATATTATAAATCAATTTGTTTTTTTCTGCAATCTAATTAATTAGAAATATTCGTTAAGATTACATTTGAAAATGTTTGTTATTGTTTAAAGCTTTTAAGTATATTGATCTCCGTTCGAGTTATTATTTTTTTTTCCAGATATGTTGATTTCAAATTCATGTTTTCTTTTTATCAACAAACGTATTTTATAAAATATCTTTAAACACGAATGATTGAAAAAAACTTTCAAAGCATTCTGAAGGTTTACTCCTTTCAGTATTTAGAGCTACTGAATAGAGTGCATACTTACTTTAAGTACTCATTAAGGAAATATTTCAAAAATTTTATTTATATTTTTAATTAAAAACAGTTAAAATATGACATTTTAATTTATTAATTTTGGAATATATATTTCCACAAAAGCCAGATTTGCACTACTTTAAAATTAAAAAAAAGAATAAGAAGTTTTCAGTTATGTCAATTTTGCTTCGCATAATGTTTTTTTTCTAAGATTAATAATTAAAAATATTTTAATGTATATATTACAGAAATTGTCATCATTGTCTTGGTTATTTTATTTATACTCACGTGCATTGCATTTGTATAAAATACATTTTTATTTTCTAAAGGCTTTTCACACAGCAAAATACCGTCCACACTTTCGTGGACAAACGACCATGAAAGTGACGTCACTTGAACATTTGTTGTCTGGTAAACGTAGGTGTGCGTTATGGTGTATTTATCGCTCTTTATTCATTGCTTCATGCAATCATTCACATGATTGGTTGAATTTCGTTTGCAAACGATATTTCCTTCACTATCGTCTGCATTTTCAAACTATTTCAAAAAGCTCATGGTGATGAAAATCTTGCTTTCCCGGTTATCTGCGAACATAAATCGAAGACTATCCACAAAAGTGTAGATGGTATTTTGCTGTATGATAAATCCTTAATTGAGCTAACTAAACCTAAAACATTATTATGGTAGGATTCTTTGACAAGAGATTCGAATTTCTTGCAACTTTTTCTGTATTAGATATCAAATGATTAATGAAGAAAGCAGATGACCATTGTAACTACATTACAGAGCAAGAAAATATTAGAGCAAAAACGTAAAACTACACAAATATTTAAAATATATGTATTTTTTGCCGATTATGTTGTATTTTTATATTACAAAATAACTCTCAAGAATAGTCTTTTATATAGATAGACTTGTACTGAATTTATTGTTGATAGTATGAACATTATATTTAAGAATATTTTTCATATTTTTGTGTTTGAAATGAATATAAAATGACAAATTTTTATCATTTTTGCTTCATTCAAAAAGTTAGTATAAAATTTAAATATCGTTTGGTGTATAAATATAAAGTGTGAATTAAAAAAATATAGATTTCAATGAATTACACAGAGATTAATAAATGACTTTCTTCGTGTAATAGTTTTAGCAAAATTTTGGGACTAATTTAAGATAATTGAAAATGCATGCGTCAATTTGAAAACAAAACTGATACAAAATTACAATTTTTTCCCCTTTTCAATTTCGAATTTTACTTTTAACTTAAATCTTTTTGCTAATTTAGTACAAAACTACAATCTGATTGTAATTTGCAATTTCAATCTTCTATTTTGCAATTACATTTTTACCTTTTTTGAATGTTTATTAAATTATTATAATAGGAGAACATACCATTCTTTATATTTGTGAGTTCCGTTCTTTCCGAACTTTTGCACTTCAGGGTAATTAAAAGTAGCTTCATCGAATGCAAAAGTCATATCCACCACTTCTTGATCCAATTTTGCGGCAGATGCAGCAGAACACAGCAAAAGAAAAATAAACATCGTTACTTCTTTTTTTTTTTAGTTCTGGAAAGCAGACGATTATGGCGGAATTTTTCGAAGTGTTATTCGCTTTAAATTCCAAACAGAAAAGAGAATTCTGACGTATTTAAAAGAACACGAACATGACTGCTTTCTGAAATGTGTGAATATTAAATAAGGGTTACGCATTTACTGTACATTCGATTTTGTGTCCTTTTCGTGACGACACGCAGCTGGTACGTATATAAAGATTCTGAAAATGGATTGTAGAAGAATAAAAAAGGAATAACCAATGGGATTTTTTTGTTTGATTATGCATGGTTGTCGTAGCATGTCTTCAAATAAATCAAGTAATATGCAACGGTACTTCGTGGTGAAAATTTATGAACAAAAAGAACAATACCTTTAGTAATAGTTTTGTTTTTCTTTCTTCTAAAAGTAGAATTTGTGTATGTATTTACCTACAAGTAAGTTTAAATATCTATATTTTTGTTTGTTATTATTTTTAACTTTGCTTCAAATGATTATTTTTTTTGTATACTTGACTATGAAACTTTTATGACGGAAAAGAAATTATACAATTTGATACCTTGTTGTCTTCAATATACAGAAATCATTTTCAATTGAGAGAAAAGATTCATTGTTTATCTTCATATAACCAGCAAAAAAATCAGCTGTTGCATGTTAAACAAAAAGTAATTATAGCTTAATAAAATCAAAAATTTTCATAATTTTAGTATAACGTTTTCTAAAAATTTTTTCAAGTTTTATTTATACAATGCCATCTTCTTTCTATAATTTGCAATAATTATTTTAATGATCATATCTGATTTCAATTTCAAAGTGAAATTTTTTTCGAGGATATTAGATCGAATGTTCATAAATGTTTATGTTTATCATTTTATAGAATTGTTTATTTTGTGAGTAATTATACTTAGGATTCTAGATGTTAAATGAAATTCAGTGTGTTAGACTTTCTTTATTGTTATTTTATTTAGATAAATTATTGTTTGGTTTATATTTTCTTATTAATTCTAATGAGTATAGTGTTATATCTTATTTTTGAATAGTTAGGTATTCAGAATTACCGTTTTTAATTTAAACTCGTAATATAATTGCAAAATTATCCATATTAATAGCAATTTGAAATTCTTTGTTTTCTGTATAATTACTTTCTTTTAAGTTCAGAACAATTATTTAACTGTTGGATAAAGAAGTTTTTTTTTACAATTCTTTTATGATTCTGATGTTATTATTATTATTATTATCATCATGTGAGAACATGATGTTTTAATTAAGGAAGTTTTGTTGTCTCCGAAATTTGAAGATAAGAAATATTCGTTTTTTCATTGGTAGATAACGAGTCACCTGACCCATGACATTTGAGGTTCGTTTTGCCATAGAATTTCAGATATTTAATTAAATTATTATCAATTGCTCTTTGTTTGTCGTTTCTATGAAATGACGTCATCTTCCAATTTATTTTCGATTTCTCACTTTTAAATAATTAATCTCGCGCTCAGAAGATTATAATTTTTTTCTATTCTTTTTCAGTTTTAACTATCGCAATTTTGTAAAATGAGAAGAACATGATGTTGCTTTGGCTATGGGGTTTTGCGGTGTTTCCAAAAAAAAAAAAATGCAATGAATTGTTTTGTAAACATCATAATCTAAATCAGTTAAAAGACATTTGGCAGACGATTCCTTTTCAGACATTTTATAACTGCTACTATTTTTATTTTAATAAAAATATTATTAAAAGGATCAAATGCAAACGATTTTGTCATTGATAATATATTATTATTTTTATTGTTACTTTATCCATCTTAAACCCAAGCACATGGGACATGTCAAACGGTTTTTTACCTCAGAACGAGCCATTTTTTGAGTTAACTTATCCTTTTTTAAAATAAAAATAAGTTCTATTGAATGAATACATTTTGAATGTAGGAATTCTACGCTGCATGGAAATTAGTATGTGGAATTATTCCGTACAAAAAAAACGGTTTTGAACTATAGGTATTTTAAAAATTTTATAAATGCCTTTAAATTATATACGACATGTTAAAGTTTTCCATAAGCAATCATTATAATTGAAAGATAAAGCTCAAACAAATAACCATATTCTGATTTAAAAAGGAAGGAAGTAGAAAACTATTTCAAAAATTTAAGTAACTAATTTTTTAAAAATACAATTCAATCGAAAAATGAATTTACAATTTGAAAGAAGACAATGTAAAAATTATTAAAATGTTAAAATAAATAAGGACGAAACAACACTTCGCCTTAAAATCTCGGGAAACTATAAATGAGGCCACTAAAATTTGTGCTTTTAATGTTGTCGGAAGCTTAGCTTTAAAAACTTGTAATGAGCTTAATTTCTCTATTTGTTCTGTCTCATAAAAAATGCTGAGCTCATAAATATTGGTGTGGATGAAAAAGCCAAGCTAGTTTTTTTTAATTCGTTCAAAAATGCTTGTTTTTTAATAATGCATTATTTATATCAATAAATTTTCAATTTTAGATCAAATTTGATTTATGTTTACATATATATGATTGTAGAGTTTAAGAAAAGCTTGCAATTACGTCTAATTGTAAATATTTCAGCTCAAAGTCACGTGTGGGGGATATCCTCGAAATGAAGATAATGTCTCGAAAAAAAAAAGAGAGCCTTTTTTGAAAATTAGTTATTTTAATAAAAGTAAGCTAATTTGTCAAAAAGGATGACTTAACTTGGCAAAATGGTTGCACTTAAAGAATATTGAAATTTGGTCCTAGAAAAATCCCACCTGAATTTACTATTAATACAACCCCTTAGGTTCACGGTATTCCTCAACTCTGTTTATTCCATTAAGTCATAAAAGGATTAGGGGAGAGAATACTTGCGTTAGTATTATTCAAATGAAGCTTCATGAAGTGTATTTAAGTCTCACTGATGGATTTAAAAAAATTTATAATGCTTGATGCATTATTTATTGAAACATCATTTGCTGGTACATTGAATGTTGTTTTTTAATAAATTAATAATTGTATATATCATTGAATTAGAAAAGCGTTTGTGCTTAAAAGAAGCCTTACAAAAAGCTATGGAGGCTTAAAAACTTTCGGATTTTCCTAGTTCATATTTTTAATTACTCAGTATTCTTAAATGGAAAGTAAGGAAAATAGAACAGATTTCTATAAGAATAAATTATTTTTCACAATTAAACAGCAAAAATTATACTCTTATTCTCAAAAAGTTTGCGCAAAATATAAACTTTATCTAAGTTTATATTTTCCGCTCTAACTTTCTAATCTCTAATTTTTCAAGTGTTAAGAAATCGTACGGATTTTTTTGGATCTCTTATCTACTTGCAAACGATAATTGCTGTAAAGAGCAAAAATGAATTCAAATACCAACAGTTAATCTGTTCTTCTACTACTTTTATATCATCTGAATGAAAAAAAAAACGCATTAATTTTTTAAAAGAAAGCAGAACTCATGCTAGATTAAAATTACCTGATCTGAAAATAAATTTAATATTAGAATAACTGCTGTATCATAATGACCATTAAAGGTCGGGCTTCATGATGATTAAATCTATAAATACAATTTGATATACGTTCCCCCAAAAATGAGCGTTTGCAAATCAACTATAAGAATTTTATAATTTTCGAAAAAAATTCGGAATATACGCGTAATTTTTTGCATTCCGGCATTTTAACATATCAATTTTGCATACATGTAAAGATTTATTTGAGCACTTTTTCCCAAATTCATTTTTAAAAATTTATTTAAAAATATTGAATTTTGTGATATTTATGCATTTATTTCGTGACTTTATGAAGTAAGGCAGTTTACTTTATGTGAGTGAGATTTTTTAAAGAATTATATAATAGCTTCCGAAAGTTCAAAGGATTCGTTTAATTTTGGATGCGACATTTTTCAAAAGTCTTATAACTTTAAAAATTACCATCAAAATCCGATAAATTTTATTGAAGGTTTGATTGTATTTCAACATATTGATTCAGTAAAAAAGTGATAGCCGCAATGAAAAAATTTGCGATAGTAGTTATTTAACTTGGTTAATTACTTTGTATATCTGAAAAAATCTGTTCTTTCGAATAATTTCTCTTGACATCAAATTCATAATAATGGCATCATAAAGAGAAAAAAAGACGTGCTCCCTTTTTTTGGTTGTTTTTTACGATTGTATATTATCCTGCACCATACCCTGACGCTCCATGCTTTTCTTTTTAAAAGATACTCAATAAATTCTAAAAATCCCCCCCCCCAAAAAGAATAAAATGAAATCTGCTATGCATATTTCAATGTATCATGCCAGAACATCATTTCTTGAACGGCCTAGCACCACGTGCTCGTGCGAGTTAAATTGTAGTTTTATTCATTTTAATGGCTTCATTGAATGAGTCACTTTAGTATTGCAAGCGATCCAAAAAACTTTGTCCCGCATTGATTGTTTAAAAAAATATCCCATTTCCTATTTATTTCATTTCATGTAATCACGTGCTCAAAATGGCATTTTCTAAATTTTATTTGCTGTAGCCATTAATTATTTTTTTTAAATCAGAGCTTTTGCAAATGAGATGGCATTACGTTGTTACAAGCTGATTTTTTGAGATATTCATGCAGGTAATAAAATTTTTATTTTTCGCCTACAGATTGTTTTATTTTTTTCTTACAGATTTTTGTTGACGCCACAAACTTCATTCCCAAAATAACATCATGTTTTGACATGATAAAAATGATGTTCATTTGACTTTTATCACAAGAGCAAGCATTAATTCCATCAGACATTTTTTTTCTCTATACTTTTCATGTTTTTTTAATATACTTAATCTCATCTTATGATAAAATCGAAAACAGCGTGAACATCTTTTTGACAATTATTTATCTCCTCGTTGTTTTATTACATATTTTGAAATGTTTTCTTTTCAAATTTAACTGAAACAGTCAAATTATATTTTATTTTCATTTACGCAACTCTAATAATTTCATGAAATGAAAACATGCATATTTCACTTCAATTACATTTATTAAACATATACTCGAATTTCTAATATTTCTGCTCTCTGTATTCAGAGTCATTAGTATGGAATAAAGTTTTATAAATAGATCTAAATCATTTATTGAAGGGTCATTCAGGGTCAGTAATTCAGTGATCCTCGGCTTTGACAACCATTTAGCGACTTTGGAGGCTAAAATGGGGGACAGCATATATTACAAAATCTTGTTTGATAGTTTCATTAGAACTCAAGTTCTGACGTTTGTTCTAAAATATTCGATGCTCTGTCACAAAAGTTATAAAACGTGGTGGCACACAGATGAAGAGAAGTCAGTAGTCGAGTAGAGAGGAAAGAGTAGTTGAGCGAAATCTTTTTCTTTCGATTGTTGATCTCCAGCAAATGCTCTCTGAGCTCTTTATGCTTTTTTTATAAAGATTTGCTACTTGTAGATTGTTGATTTATGTATGTGTGGTTTTGTCGAGCTTTATCTGCATTTCATTACCTGTGCTTCTTACTTTTATGTAGAAATAGAGTTTTGTTGTCCTTTCTTTTATTCAGCTTATTAGCCTTTTCACCATACATAAATTGATTTATATATATATATAATGTAATGAGAGGCAATTTAACTATATGAGGAGAAACAAGACAATTTTTGTAAACGTAATTACTACAAATTCTACACTATTAGCAGTGATATTTTCGAAGTAGTTGCAAAATAAATAAATAAATAAATTTTTAAAGAAGTTATCTTATTGACCCAAAAGAAAAAAAAAGTAAAGTATTTAATTATTCTATATTTTCATTTTAACTATTTTAAAGTTGAAAAAATAGATAAGAACTGACATTTATTTTGTCATTTTGTTTTGAGAAATTTTGATTCAGCTTAAGTTAAGGTTGAAAAAAAAAAGAAAAGGCAGTTTTCAGTAACAAATAAAAACGTTAATATGAGTGTACATTAAAAATGTGTTATAAAATTATGAATGCAATTTTTACAGTCCTTTTCACATTATTAAAGTTTTTTTTCACATTAATAAAGACTTTTATTTTTAAAAATATTATACTAAACTAATTTTAATATTACTTCCAAAGATTAAACAGCCATCAAAGGAGAACAAATTATTATTCTTTCCTTGTCCTTTTCCAGATTTTATATGGTACATTTTTTTTATTTCGATTGTATTAAGGTGGAAATGTCTGATCACATTTCAGGGAAAACAAATGACTAAATATTCCCTGGCAAAATACAAATTAAATTCTAAGCTCTGTAGCAGCTCTTAGCATCTCTTCGGAATCCGTCTGCAAAGTCATCAAGTAAAACAACAGGAAAAGTGGCAATGATTCGCGTCGGTGCTCCGCTTGCATTCCCAATTTTCATTGGCATCACATGCAAAGTGGCACCATAAATTGGAATTTTATCCATATTAGCAATGTTTTCAATGCCAAACATTCCATGACCCAACAAAATCTGGTGAACTTCTTTGCCAAATCCCGTTCCTTTGTCAAAGGATAACGTTTCAACTCCAATGCCATAAATGTTTCTGTTGTCCACTAGCCACTGGGCTGCTTCTGGATCCAGCCCTGGATGATGAAGTTTGGAAGCATCATCATCTGGCGTGCCGAAGAAGGCTGTCCTGTTGTTCCATTTTTTACCCCATCCGGACTTTAGAAGAAGTATTGTCTCATTCAGACTCTGACCTGTGGTGGACTCCCATATCAGCAGGTCTTCCACAGTAGCCTCTGCGTCTGGGTCGATTTCTGCTTTGGCTGTCATATCCACCACTGCAGCTGGGGCGATGAAGTGCTCCAGAGGGAGTTCGTCGATGGTTTTACCGTTTTTTGAGAAATGGGCTGGAGCATCCATGTGGGTGCCGACGTGAATTCCAGACGAAAATTCTTCAACTCTTAGCCTAGAATAAATATATACATATATAAGTTTTCCCCAAAAAGACATAATTTTTATTGGAGTTATTAAATTAATTGTACTCAAGACGGGGAAAAAATTGTAAGCAATTGCTACTTTTTCAAAAAAGTTAGGTACTACCATGAGTTTTCTAAAATATTGTTACAAGCAGGCGAATGCCGCGGAAGTGCGTCGAAGTTGGCGACGTTTGACGAGGGGCTTCCCACCAGCCGGGTTGGTTTGGCGAAAGGAATAGTGTAGCTGCTGGATCGTACATGAAGCGTCGTGTGTTTTGGGGCACGCGCTTGCTCGGCTATATAAGGGACGGGCTCCGACAGTTAGTTTCCTCTAGGAAGAGAAGCGTCTCGCTCGACTAGCGGATTACTTTTCTTGCTTTTTATTAGTAAGCTGTGTTTACGTTTCCTGTTAACGTTATATAATTGAGCTCGCTGTAATTTACTGTTTACTCTGCTATACGATATCTGTTTTGCAGTCTGTTTTTATTGGGCGTAAGGCTTGTATTTACGCTGTAAGTGACTGTTGACTGCTGGATTGTGTTTATCTGAATCTTTACTTTATCGAGTCATCTTGTAAATAGCTGTAAATAAATTTGTTTGTGCTGTCCTCAAATAAAGTCCATTCAATCCGAACCCGCTATGCTAAAAGCGTAGCAATATTAGAATTCACTCTAAATTTCAAACCTATTACTGGGAAAATAATTCGCGTATTGTGCTATCCTTTATTCTAAATTTTATTACTAGGCAATAAAAAATTGTTATATAAAACAAATATTTTACGAAATGGAACCTTATGCGAAGCATTAATTCTCATGCAATGAATGATTTCGAATTGCATCATGCTTAAATATATTTTAAAAATCAGATTAAAAATTCTTGTTTGAGAGAATTAAATGGGCAGCTTATAAAATATCCCCTTCCAAGTTGACTATCATTTCGAAATATTAAAAGTTGCTTTAAAATGTTCTAGAAATGCGCAAAATTTTTATTTAAATTGGAAGCAAAGAGAGGGGCAAATTATCATTTATATGTAGGTATCAAGTTTACTTTCCCAAACTTTACCTGCGTGTGGATTGCCATATAAAATTAAATCGTGCTTCTAATTGCATGCTTCTAATTTCTTATAAATAAATACTCAGTCAAATTTCTTTAAAAAATATTATTAATTGAACGAAATGGTATTTGGGTGAAGTTTCTTTATTTTTAAAAAAATACATTTCAATCTTTATTTTTGAAGTCATTACTACTCATTTTATTTTAGGATTATATTTAAAAATTCATTTTTTATAAGCTATTCTCTAAAATTGTTTACATTTCGGATCTAATTATATATTTATATATAATCTTCCATCATGAAACTTTATCAACTAATGACTTAATAGGAACTCGTAGCTTCACATTCAACAATGAAAATTATAAATGAATAATTAAAATCGCACAATAGTTAAAATTGATATTAGAAATAATATCTAAATTAAAATGGATAACAGCTGGAAATTACACAGAATAATAATTTTAAAATAACTAAGTAACGAGATAAAATAGAAAAATATTAAATAACCGAAACATACCAGTATCCTCCTTCTTGCATCCCATTTATGAGTGTCTTCATTTCGAACTTTCGCATTCCAGGAAATTTGAGAGTGGTTTCATCAAAAGTATAAGTCATGTCCACCATGACTTTGGCCAGTGGCGCTGCACTGACCAACGGACTGAATAACAGAAGAAACCAAAGCATTTTATTTCTGCCCAAAGAAATTTTTTTCTCGTACAGTGAAAATTTCGAACACCTTTATGGCATCAGAGCACTTCTAAGGTAAGAATATCAAATACATTATCGGTGATTATGTTCTTTGTTATGATATACTGAACTTATCACGTTGTTATCTGTGAGAAAAAGTTTAATCTGAGGTTCCCCACGTGCATCTTTCTTTCTTTTCTTTTTTTTTTATCTTAGTGTCTTTAAAAAGAATATTGAAAGGGTTACTAAATGCCTGGAAAAACATACCGTTTCATGTTACCATGGGATATATAAAAGGAAAGTCGGATTGCTTAACTTTTAAAATTCCAAATGATTTCAGAATTCTGTGGAATATGATTAGTTTGATCTTTTTTTAAAAATTTTAACCAATCTCTTATTCGAATTTTTCTTCTCTCTTTTTTTTTTCAAAATGATGCTACGTAATTTGTAATTTGAATTTATTTGGATTAATTCATTCGGATCTTTTTTAATTTTAA
>JAOUZG010031479.1:6397208-6414176 GCA_026289955.1 Argiope argentata | reverse complement strand
TGGGATTTATAGCAACAAGGGTTTTTATCCCCTTTTTCAAATACATAGAACAATATATGATCTATTATGTTGTTACTTGTTTTGCATATTTCATGATGAGCCATAGTCTTTTTTGTTCTGGAAGAATAAATATATATATCTCTGACAAGCCTATTCTTGAAATTAAATTTATGCGGTGAACCCTAGCATGTTGTCTTTTTTTCTTCCTTTGACGACAAGCACATCTTTTTTATTATATTTTTGTGACCATATGACAGTTAGATTTGGAAAATTTACTCGTAACCCATGTTTCAAAATAAATTAATTCACATTGGCAAAGGTGCGACCAAAATGCAGTCTGGTAATGTTTTAGCTGAACAGCTGTTTAAAGTGTTCACTGTGACTGTGATTCTCATAATGAAGTTACGTTGCGAGCGAATGTAACAAGTTTAGGGAAACATATGTTGTAAAGGCAATTTGTTACGTCTTTTCATTGGGACGCGTGTTTAGAGTAAAACGCAAAAATGCTCGATTTATTTACTATCTTCAGTAAAAGTGGAATTGTTTTGTGGTGCTTCCAAGGCACATCACAAATTTTTACTTCTCCCGTCAATGCACTCATTCGCTCCGTAATTTTACAGGTAAGCAAAATTAATCTCTTTCGATGACAGTTAATTTAATTATTGTAGTGATATTTGGATCTTCTTTTGTATCGTCTATATGCTGTATCTGTATTGTATAGTTATGTTTACAAACTTAATTTCTTTTGAAAATTGAAGCATGTAAGCAAAATTTTATTACTTTTTTCATTTGTTCAAATTGTAAGGAAATATTTATTTTTCTAAAAAAATTGTAATTAGATCATTGAACTAAATATAACTACACGTGGACTGTATAGATTATTATATCTTAATAAGCTAAAATAGGGTTTGAAAATGCAATAAACTTGATTGAATTTGATCTTATCTCCATTATTATGATATTTCTATCCAATTTTTGGCTTTTTAAAAAAATTTTTGCCTATCAATATTCATATCGAGGGAAAAAACATGCAGAAGAAAAATTGTTAGTTTGGCTACATGATAATTCGTCAACGCTTTTTAAAATTTGATAAATATTTAATTTCATTTCTCCATTGTTGTTGCATTTTTCAAACTGATTCGTCCTATGTCATTCATGCTTAAAACAAAGAAGAGAAATCTTAATTTAATGAATAACATTTTGATTAATTTCTTTTAATCATGAAAGTAAATTATATATGCCTATTATTTGTATATAATAAAATATGTGTTCTTACCATTCTTTAAATTAGGTTAATATGGCTTTCTACTGTACAATACAAATGTTTGAGCGTAATCATTTAACGAATACACTATATATTCTCAGATTTAGGTGTGATTGGGATGTATTTAAAAAAGTATATTCTCAATTCTATGTGTACATATCATTATATATTTTTTAAAAAATATGTCTTTGTTTTCATATGTATTGTACCTAAAACTGTAATGAATGTTTTCTTTATGTTCCCATTTTTTATTAACTTTAAAATGATTATTTCGCCCTGAATGACATTATTAATTTTATAAAATGTTTCAGGAAAGAGGTGTGAATGAAAATTTCACTTATGAAGGTCTCACCCTCAAGTACAAGTTGGATAATGAATTTGAGCTTGTCTTTGTTGTAAGCAATATTTTCTAAATATCTTTTAATTTTTAACTGATTTTCTTACATGTTAAAAATTATATTTTTATAATTCAATGCTTGCATTATTGAATAGTTTTTAAAATGGATCATTGCATTTAAATGAAAAGTGTAGAATGAATGGAAATGAATTAGAATTTTACCTATTATTCGAATTTGTGAAACATATATATTAAAAAGAATACTTAGCACTTTTTTATTACGAATAAGTAGAGCATAGAAATAAGACTCTTATCTTTTCCTCTTTTCACATTTAATATAATCTTGCAAAGAGTTAAAAAAAATGATATTGCTGCCAATAGTATTAAGGAATGAATTTCTTTATGAAGCATTAACATTATTGGTATGAAAATTAACTTTAAATAATTAATTTAATTTAAATAATTTAATGTAACTATTTATTTTAGATTCATGATTTTTTTTTTTAAATAAGTGCTGGTGTGTAAAAGACTAAGCTGTGAAAAGAAAGTTATAGGCAAATCATTTTTTGGCCGGCTGCTGACAATATTTTAAGGCAGCAAAGAGTGTGTGTATTTTAAATGTTATTAATAGGGAACCAAGTATCAGTTGGAAAGTTAGTGCACTTTCATATCCTTGGTTAATTTTTTTACAAAAACAATTTCTTCCTAGGTGACTGTATGGGAAGAAAACACCACCACCGACAACAACAACAATAACTTTTAAATGATTTCCTTTTTTTCACTATTATTTGGATTAGATGTTTTTCAATCTTATAATATAACCCTAGCACCTGCTTAAAACTGTTGGCTGCTATATGACTTAAACATCATGAATGAGTTAGAAGAATGTTTATTCTTTTTTATTACAAGTTGATTTTAATTTAAAAGAATAATACCATATTGAAATATATGGATAAATTTTGAATGATCCTTATTTAGAAAATTATTTATATAAATATTGTCAAATCCATTGCATTAGTATCTTGCATTTAATGTTGTCTCTGCTGCTGGTTAAGTTTACCATTTCTAGCATTGATAGTTTAATCTTGGCTTTTGACTATTTCAAATTCTTTTTAAAAAATTATTATTGTTATTTGAAATTCAGTAAACAATATTTTTCTTGTTTTCCTAATATGTTTTCTGATCATGTCAATGAACTTTGAAGTTTAACCTTTCCAACTTTGATACATTTTTATCAGTTTTTAAAATAAAGGAGGACATTTTTCATATGGACTTAACTGTTAATGAAAATACATTTTTAAAAGGATAGTTAAGTCAGTTATTAATATTTAAGATAAAATATTAGTCATATTGTTATGAATTTACTTACATGATTGCAAAGTTAAAAATTTTAGGAAAAATTTACCCTACTTTTATGATTTTTAACAAGAATGACTGGGATTTTAAAGTTTAGTGACTATATACATGTAATTAAAAAACTACATATTAGTATTATTTAATGACAATGAATTCCATAATAAGGAGCAAAGAGAATTTATTATACTTAAATTATTAGTACAAATTTATTTTTATTAAAAAATTTTAATTTTTGCTTTTTTTAAAAAAGATTTTTCTAAAATTTATATATATACATATTTCACATAGGTTGCTTATCAAAAAATTCTACAACTATCATATGTGGATAAATTTTTGGATGATGTTCATTTGGAATTTAGGGATAAATATAGAAAAAATTTGAATATTAGTGACTTCTTTGCAAACTATGATTTCAGCCATGAGTATCATAAGGTATGTATATAATATTTTGATAAAAATTGCTTTTTACTGATCTCATATTTATATAGTTTAATGGAAACTATGTAGCTTCACTTTTTATATTTTTCTTATGATTTTTTTTCCTGAAGGAACCTTATTCATAAATGTTTTTAGATAAAGTGAGAATATGGAGGCATTATTTTTTTAATATTTGAAAAAGAATTTATCTTCTAATAGCGATCATGGTGACATAGTTGTAAAGTCTTAGTCTCTGGGTTCGAAAGGGTACCATTTGTAAAACTCAATTCTGTTATAATGTGCATATGTTTTTTTTTTATATAGTGCTGGTATAATTTAAATTTTTAACTGGTATAATTAAGGATGAATTATCCACTTATTGCTACAGCATGGGGTATTGTGAGGAAGCAGTGTCATTTGTGTTGATATACTAAATGGTGGCTGCCGAGGTTTCTTAGGAAATAGGGCATAATGTATTGGAAAAATGAGCATAATGTATTGAAATGAGCATAATGTATTGGAAAAAACTATAAATCTGTTGCCCAGAAAGTAGTAATTGATTCTAATACATCCTTAAGATTCCCTGTCAGTTGAATGAATATACATGGAAGAATTTTACTAAAAAAAAAAGGTTAAATTTGCATATAGTATGCAAATAACGCTACTATGCACAGTACAATAACGAAAAAAGAAAAAAGGTGTGTTTATTGGTGAATATGAGTTTAAGAATTTTGATAATTGCAATATTGCTTGTAGAAAAGCCTCATTGAGAAAGGAGATACAAATTGTTCTGTGCTTGAGTCTGTGGAAATCAAATCTTTGTTATCTTGCAGAAACTACACAGGATTTCTAGTTTGGATCTTCAATATTTCCTTTTTCATCACGTTGATTCACTGTTTTTATTCAAGATCATGAATGAGTTGCTAAAGATGAAAAGTTGTAGGTGCCCACTTCTTGGCAATCCTATTGATGTATAATCACTTGAAATAAGAAGGGATTAAACCATGGCCAGTTCCAAAGGTTATATCTTGCCTTTTCCAAGATGTTGGATTAAGGGAAACTGACGATAATTTGATAAATATTTCCATTAATTAATCCATTGTCCCATTCTTGCTATAGCTGCAAACTCAGTTTATTTAATATGCTTTGAGAAAGCTTTTTAGACCTGGATATTGAGAGAGAATGTTTGTAAGAATGGCTTACTTGGTAAGAAATCTGCAGCTTCATTGCCATTGGGATCCACATTTGCTTTATCCCATCTTAACTGAATATAAGGGTGGTTGATTAGAATCGCTTGTACATCCTATACAATTTTTAAGCAGAACTCATTATCACTCCACATTTTTAACCTTGTGGTTGAATTTGTTAGGCCATTTACATGCAGTATTTTAATAATGAAACTTTTTTTTAAAAAACTTATATTAATAATATGAATTTCTTGTTTTGAGCTAAAATTGTGAAGAGGGGTGGGAAGGGAATCTACAAATTCCAGCTTATTAGAGATTTTAGAAGAAAATTGTATTTAGATAAAATAAGAGATAGTGTAAAGTTTTTACAAGAGAGAATGGAGAGATTAATTTATTAAATAGCTATATCTGGAAATAAATTTGTAATGACTATTTTTAATATGCCATTTTTAAATTGACTATGAGGGGTTCATATAATTTATTTTAATCACTTTAGATTCTTTTAGTGTACAAAATACATGATTACAATTAACCTTATAATTTTTTTTTCTTGCTATATATTGCATTGTATTTATTTTCAGCTTTTGACTTACCTTTAATAAATGCTGTTTTCTATTTAGATATTGAGAAAATGTGAAGATTATGGTCGCAAAATAGCTGAGCAGCCAAGAAAAATGCGAACTTTTGATGAATCACTGAAATCTAAGAAAACTGTTGCATCAATGATCGAGAACAAAAATGACCCTAAAACAAAAGAAAAAGAAGCTGCTAAGAATACAGGTATAAATACATCTTTTGACTATTGTAATTATTATATAATGATTCATTCATATTGCAAGATAATTGTTGCTTCAATTCTTTATTGAAATTAGATGAATTATGTATAATAATTATATGCTGATGTTTTTTTTTATAGATGAAAATATTGAATTGGGTAATCTTACTATCTTCTCATTTGATATTAAAAAAATATTTTAAATTCATATTTTAAAAAAATAATTTCTCATTATAATTGTAATTTATTTTCAGGATATGAGTCGGATGAATTTGGTGAGCTAGATGTTTTACATAAATTTATATCTAATTTTATAATTCATTTATAAATATTGTTACATTTTATTATAGGCTTTGAACATCGTTCATATTTGTTTTTGGACATCAATTTCTTAAATTTGAAAATCATGATGTATTATCTTTTATTAGTTTGCTTGGATTTGTTGCCATTGCATGTTCCCAGAAATTGCACATTACATGATTGGTCTTTTAATAACTGATCAGTTTACCTTTGCATTTCATCACATTTACATATTTTTAACTATATGTATATATATATATTGAATTTTTTCAATAAATTATGTCTTATCTAAGAAAATTCTTGAAATTAAATAATTATTAGTTAATGATTATATTGCATACAATTAAAGGCATTTAACTATGTTGATATATTATAAGAAAAGAATAAACCTCAAGTGTATTGATTCAAAATTTATTACTGTGCATGATCTGTCAAAAAGATTGTATATTTATTTAAATGAAAAATTAGCATTCCAATATGCTGAAATAAAACAATTATACTTTATTTAATAACACTTGTAACATAATATAACATATATTATACTCCTAATATTTTATATTTCATGGAATGAGGTTAAAATTTGTTGATATTATTTTTCACTTAATATTTTTATTTCAGTTTGTCTGAAGATTTGTTTTTAAATTTATTTATAATGAATGGTATTATGATGGAGGGGGGGGGGGGGGGGAAAGTGAAAGGAAATTTTACCATTATTGCACTACCTGTTTTGTTATCATTTAAAGCATTGCATATTTGATTTTTGAGTTTTATTATTAAATAACGATAACATGTTTTTACATTAGATTTTTTTTGTGCTTTAATGTAGGGCCCAAAAATGATGCTAACAAATTGCCTTTATCCAGTAAACCAGTAATTAGTGAAGAAAATGGCATTGATGAAAGTGACAGTGTTGTAAAGATGCGTTCTAAATTCCAACAAAAGCAATCAAAAGGGAAAAAAGCTGAATCAAAGTTAGTACAAGATAAATATTTCATCATGTAACAGTATTTTTTATAGTTTCATATTAAAGATTATTTTGCTATCATATACATTTCAGCTTTCGCAAAATTCTCTTTCTCTTGTTTTGATTTTATTTTAGTATTTTTATGAAATTCATTATTTTTTAAAATTACTGACAGATCTATATTTAAAAAATTAATTGAGACTGAAATTTTATTTTTTAAATCAGAGGCTGTTTGTAATATTAGGATCAAAAATAAATAAATAAAATTTATATATCTATTTATAGAATATCCCTGATAAGCAGTTATGCAAAAAAATCATAATTAGAAATTGCACACTTTTTATTTAACAGCTAAAAAAACAACAACAAATAGTTGCACCTTTTTTAAATTTGAAATTCAAAAGTTATATTTAAAACTTTTCTTGATTCCCGATTCAAATTTTTTTTCCAACTTTATGAGGGGCGTATTGCATTATTTACATCCTATTGCATTAGATATGTTTTCAGTTTCCAAACCATGTAAAGCATTCGAAAAAGTAACCATTTTAATGGGTATTCCATTGTAGATTTCTGCATAAGAATTGCTATTCATCGGTTCCAATAAATTACCTATTTCATTAATTTCAGTTGTGCATATAGACAGTCCATCATTTCATTTGACGTAATTGTTAAAAATTTATCTCTGGAGCAATTGCTTCCCATTTGAAATGTCCAATGGAGAACTGATTCTTCATCACTTTCAACATTTCCCACATGAGAATTATAAATCTATGTATCTCAAAGAATTTTTCAATTGTGTTCTTAGAAATTTGTTCCATAAAAGGCTTTTGCAAAGTATGGAGCATCCAAAACATTGATTTTGCCTCTTTCCTATACAATTTTGTTTAATGATGCTATAGTTTTACTCATAAGTAACTTCTTGTAATTAACTTTTACAAGACAAATAATACTAAGATGTAGTGTTAAAGCATATTTGTGCAATTTTCTTTGGAAATTGCTTCCTCTAATTTGCAATTATTTAAAAATATTTTTTTAAATTGAGAATTGTTGCTTGTGTATTACATTCATCAAGGAACAAAAGAAATTTTCTCTTCTGTTTTTTCATGAACAAACCTAAAAATGACAGGAAGCCTGTAGATAGGAAAGAAATCATCCAGGATTTTTTTGTTTGCTGTATATTTTATTGGTAATAAATCTTTTCATATTTAGAAGATTGTTATTTTACTATCGTTTCTTTCACAACATTTAGTACTTACGTATTAGACTGTCGATGTGACAGTGGTCTCCAACCACCTCTAGCCTAATTACTTAGGTGGCCAGAGCTCTTTGATACCTTCCAGAAGGGCTATAAACAAATCATCTTTCTTATGAAGTCTACGGTACATAAATTCTGACAAATAGGAATCCAAATGTTCTCTTTTCGTACCTCTTTCAAATCCCAAATTTTAATCATTTTAACGAGTCAAAAAATCAGAACAGAAAAAGCTCTTAAAGATCTTCTGCAAAACCAACAAAATGGTGGATAACAGTTAAAGTTTGCACAATTTTTAAAGTAATGAGGGTTGTTTGCCATTATTAGCAACTTATTGGCAATAAAGATTGATGGATTAATACATAAGTTCCCAACATCCTTTCAAACTGTCAATTTCATCAGCATTAAACATGAACAAAACCATAATTTTCATATGTCCCCCCCCCCAATTAAAGGAGCATTTTTCATTTCTATAATAAAGCATTTGGTTGAACTTTGAGTTTTATTTACATCTGCTTCTCCTTTTAGACTACTTTGTGTCTTCTCAAAGCAATCAATCCAATTATTAGGTGCAGAAAAATTTCACATTATGCTTTTTCTTTGATTAGAGACCTTCTAATGACTATTTCCTTGCCATAAAATATGTTGAACCATTCCTCTAAGTGAGAATTCAAGAATAAAAAGAGAAATAGTTTTCATCACATTCTGCATTAAATTCTTTTCCAAATTATGTTTTTGGTTTTACAGTTGCAGCTTATGTTAATACTTAGATTTCCAACATTTTGTGGTCAGATGTTCTTGCCCAATTTATGTAAAATGTTTAGTTTATTTCTTTTTCGTCAATTTAAAATGTTTTTTTTTTCTCTCTCCTTTCTGATAATCTGTCATGTTTCATAATGTTTGAAATATAAAATACTGTGCAAAACCAAACTTTTACTATTTGTCGTTTTTCTGCATTTTGGAGTGGAGAGTCATAAGAAAGAAAATTTTTTTCTTCCCTGAAATACTCATCTGGTACTTGCTTACCACTTACTTGTTCTGGGCAAGATGGACGCTGAAGTCATTTTAAGAGCAATCCAGTATTTTTTTAAACCTAAATTAACAAAAATTATTTTTCAGGTGTTGAAAAAATATATTAATTATTCTTTAAATTGGTTTCCCCTCCCCCTTCATTTTTGTGGGGAAGGAAGAAATTCATTAAATTACAGAAATAGGAGGTCTGTTAAATTATGACTTGACTGTATTATCTTTTACTTATTTTATTAATTCATTGCATATAGTTATGTTTAGTTATCTTTTATGTATGCATATGATATATATTGTTCTGACAAAATGTATTTCAATAACAAAACAAAAAAAAAACCCTTATTTTGCTTTTGCCACTTTTTTATATTCTCTCTTGTCCATATATTTTTCCAGTAAGGATTGAGAAGATTCCTTAGCAGCCGTGAAAATTAAATGAGTTACAAATTTAAATAAATATAATATCTATTTGCCTGGTTTTATATTTCTAAGCTCTGAATTTTTTTATTCAGTGTCATAATTTCTATTTTTTCCACCTTATGATTATTAATCCAGTGGTCTTTTCATATACCCTTATTTTGTTTTGCTTGCAAGTTGCCCTTTCTGATTTTGTTGAGAATATGGATTTTTTTATTTGCTTTATGGCTTTGATATAAGAGTGACAGGAAAAATTTTACCTTTTATTTTTAATTGAAGCAGTTCTGTCCCCTTTCCTTCTTTCACATTTGATCAAGATGAAAACTGCTTATTTTAATGCAGTAAAACTTTGTTTATAATATTTAATTTTTTAAAAATATGACTTTGTAAAAAAAGTCTATTTTCTTTTATTATATACTATATTTTTTGGTCTTGTGAGAGTGCTGTTTGACATTAAAGGAAGAATTTTTATGCAATATAAAGTAGCCTTTACACGATGCAGTTGTCTTTACCTTCTTTCCAATTTGAAATTTATTTATGTATTTCTGTTTCAAAAGTAACATTAAAGTTATATTAATATTGTTTAATGTGTAAATCTTAAATTTTATGAAGAATTTGGTATTTAGTGTGAAAATGTATGCTTTCAAATTTATATTTTGTAAATTTTCTAGAAGTCTTCTTTTCAGTTTATATTGATCTAGACAGTGCTTTTGTTTTGTTCATTGCTATATTTATATTAAGAAAGAGATCTGTTTAATTATTAAATGTTTTGAACATTTATCTATATATAATTATAGTATGTTCTGAATGTATATTCAAGATTTATAATTACATTCTATTATAAATTTTTTATAAAACTTCATTTTTTTCTCTTCTTTCATAAAAGGAAGAGTCCTGCTCCGAAAGACAAATCTAAGAAACCTCGCATTTGGGATATGGCTGGATCAGCCAGAGAAGCTTCTGTTCTTGATTTCAGTAAGAAAGGTGGAGACGGTTCTATGACTAATGGATTTGAACCATCAGAAGAAGCTTTCTGTGATAGAATGGTTAGTATAAAATTTTGAATTTATTTCATCCATAAAAATGAAGGAATTAAAAAAAAAAATTTTTAGTTACTGATATTTTAGATACTGATTATTTTTGTATTCCATTTGTGATGAAGTCATTTAATTATTATAAACCATTGATAAGTACTAAATTTTTGAAATAATAATGATAAATCATTACTAGAATCGCATTCTCAAATAATATTGCCATTAAATATAAGTTGTTTGAGTTCTTTTTGCTTAAGGTTTTGGCTTTTTTTATATCAAAGTAGATGTAAATCTCTATCTAAATAATAATTTTTAAAAGAAATGTCTCTCCTCCTCTCCCGTAAAAAAATAGAAATTGCAGTTATCTGTGATCTTACAAAAATAAAAGATTAGCTCAATTTGTTAAGAAAAAAGTAGGAAGTTCATCTAAATGTTTTGATTTGATATTTTGTGATTGAATAATAAATAATTTGCATAAGAAATTTTATTCTATATTTTTTATTGTGTGTATTTTTTCTTTTTCATGTTTGAGTGCGATTTTGAACCATCTGCATATATTTATATTTCCACTCATGTGGAAAATTCCTCTTTCCTTTCTATTATAATGTTAAAGACTTTATACATTTGATTTTATTTCAATTCATAACAGTTTTGAAAATTTGATGACTCCATTTAAGTATACCGATATTGGTTTCTTATATCATTGATGACTCTTTTTTTCTATTGAAAATCATACTTTATTGTGACTTCTAAATCTTGACATTGGATTTCTAAATTGAAAGTTTTGCTTAAATTGCTGTATTTCCAGAATATGCAAAATAAGTTGCATTTCATTCTTTCAGGAAGTGGGTAAATATAAAGGTCCTTTGAGACATGTTGAAACAGAAAGTGAATCAGAAGAAGAATCTGACTACGAAGAAGAGGAAGAAGTTGCAACAAAGAAGAAGGGGTATATTTTAGAGAATTTATAACTTAACCTTTTTTGGTTAAAGCTGTTATTTATTAGCTATAGTTTTTTTTTTAATTTTATGTTTGTCAGCATATAGTATTAAGCATATAAAATGGAAACAAGTATCAAAATAATTCATAAGTAAAAGAATTTGTTGTATAACAATTTTAAGATATTAGTTTTATTAAGTAATTTTTTTATTAAATAAAATCATTTAATAAAATGTCTAGAAATGTGAAGTAAGTTTCTGATCATAGATTTTGCTATATTCATATTATTATACTGTTGTTTGCATTTCTCGGTTTTATTTAATATTTCTAGAATTTAAAATTGTTTCTCTTTTAGTGTAATTTTGGTCCCTTATTATGAGCTATAAATAATAGATACTTTTGTTTGGGGGGGGGAGTAGTCATGGTAGTGAAAAAAGTTTGAGAGATGAAAAATTGAATGCTGGCTGCTATTGTTGAATATTAAATTAAACTCAATATTGCATTAGAAAAAATTGATTTTAAAATTGGATTTTACAAAATATTGCTCATTGTGATCAAACTATTCAGAATTGAAAAAGCTTTTAACAGATTATAAAAGTTTGAAGGATAAATTTGTATAGCATCTAGACCTAGTTAAAAAAACATTTCTTGAGAAATTAACTTCATTAGAAAAGCTACATTTTCATTATGTGTGTGTGTGTGATTGTTGGATTTCGAACCTTAATATTTTTTAACGATTCCACTAGTCTGTTATTTAAAATGATTATATTTCAGCATCCAAATTAACATATAATTTTATGTAGGAAAATCTTTAATACATTTTATTTTTTTGCAAAAATGGACTTTTTTTCAAAAAAAAAAATCTTTAATATGATTGTCAACCTTTTTATGTTTTATTTTGTAAAAATATTATTAATGATTTAAAAATGTATTTTTTTTAATTGATATTTTATTATCATTTATAATATTTTAAGAATGCACACTTAATTCTTGTATCTTTTTTCGTAGACAAGCAAAAGGATATGGTATGTTTAATATGTTCAAAGGTTTAGTTGGACAAAAGAATGTAACTCGTGAAAGCATGCAACCTATCTTAGATAAGCTGAAAGATCACATGATAGGTATGCTTCTTTTTTAAATGTGAAATTTCTTGTTACTTTTATGTAACAAAATGTTTTTATTTATACCTCTTATTTTTTAAAAAATCTAAAGTATTTTTTTTATTGGGAATTTAAATTTATGCATTTAATTTTGAAAATGTTATAATATTATATATTTATTTTATATTTTATGTAAAATATATTGATAATAATCTGGTGAAGACATAAGTAGTCTGAGATTATGTATAAAAATTAAAGTTTGGTTTAAACAGTATTTAAGTATGGTTTTTTCTTCATTTTCTTAAAATATAATATAAATGATTGTCCAAATTTTAAATTTGATATCCACATGGCAATTAAGTTTTAATAAAAAAAATTATTTATTTTTAAAGAAACAGTTATATTCCAAAGGAAAATCAAAGTTTAAAAATTGGGAGTTTTGTGTGTGTGTGTATATATATATATATATATATATATATATATATATATATATATATTGCTAGCATAATATTTTTAGTAGGAAAAAATTATATAAACAATAGTTTATATAATATAGTTCATATTATAATTATATTTATTGCAGTTTTTTTTAATTAATATTTAGCAGTTTCAAAATAATTTTATAAATTATATACTGCAATTTTGATTTGAAAATTTACATGTATTTTCTGAAGAAGGAAATATGTATTCCAAATGCAGAACTAAATGCAAAATGTTTATATACATGTTAGTATTTATTATTTTCCATGTAGTGAAATGAAAAATATTAAAACAAGAAAAAAATCAATGACCCAGTCATTAATTTTGTTTATGCATGCAAATATAAAAATGACAACTGTTTTCTATACTCTGAAGAAACTTTAGTTTTCCATTATTTGTACTTTGTTTATTTTCAAATAATTGCAAAATATAGCTGTAACAAAATGGAAGAATGATTAACCTTTTGAGTACGACAAAGTGCTATAGTGCTTCACTTGTCTTATACTAAGAATGTGGCGACGCTATGGTTTGTTAGGATCATTTTTGCATTTGTTGAGAGCAGTTGTATTCGTATCCATTACAATTTTTATTCATTTCACTCAATTGTAGTTTACAGTAGCATAAGAATAAAAATAAAATACAGTAGTAAGTAGAAATTCAGTAGAGCTGTGGAATGTGGCATGGTAGAAAAATTGAGTCAATATGATACATAACATTTTGACTTGATTTTAAAAAAATCATAACCCGATCTATAAGGGCAAGAGATAATTTTTACTAAAAAGATTGTTTATGCACTAAATATATATATATATATAAGAATAATTGGCTCATTTTTTCTATTGTCCAGAACCCACAATTGTGGGGCATTACTGCTTACCTTTGTGTTTTATTTATTTATTTGTAGTAAGTATATTGTTTGATAGGAATTAGATTTTTTTTAACAAGTGTTATACTAATAATTACGAATGCCACTAAAAATGCCTCTTGAAGGCTACCAGTTAGTAAAAAATTTTCTTTAGAAAAATTGCCTTGGTGAAACTTATGAAGTGTGATTGATGTATGTAGTAATAATGATATTGGAATTAAACTATCCAATTTAATTTGTGCTATAAGTAAAAAAGGAATTCACAGAATTTGTGCAGCAAAACATTCTTGTAATAAGTAAGAATAAAAGACATTTTTGTGTATCAAAATTACTTGTTACTTAATAATTAGTCTTAATTATAGCTATTTCTATTGTTTTCCCAAAAAAAATTACAATGCATTTCATTCCGAACTTTTAGCATATATATAAGAAAACTCTTCAGCACTCAAATGGTTAAACAATAGGACGATAGGATTTTTTCTTCATATAAATAACTTTTTAAATACAAAATATGAATACTTATGAACTGCTTATTTCTCCCTTTTTTTAGCTAAAAATGTAGCTGCAGATATTGCTGATAAACTTTGCGAATCTGTTGCTACCAAATTAGAAGGAAAAGTTCTTGGGACTTTCACTGGCATCACTTCCACTGTTAAAGAAACTTTGATTGATGCTCTTGTCCAACTTTTATCACCCAAGCGCCGAATTGATATTCTACGAGATGCTATGGAAGCAAAGAAATCAGGCAGACCATACACCATTGCATTCTGTGGTGTAAATGGAGTTGGCAAATCTACTAATTTGGCTAAGGTGTGTGCTTGAAATTTCTTGTATTTTTTTAACAGATGTATTATTACATTTTCAGTCAGCAATGTATCAGTTAATAATAATATTTTATTAACAAGTAATGATTTTCTTTCACTGCTAATGGCTTAAATTGCTTTTTTTCCTGTCTTTTTTTAATTGAAAAAGTATTCTAAAAAATCCTATTAATTGATTATTTGACTTGTAGAACTAATCATTACTGGAATTGAACAAATTTAAGCTAGTTATAAAACTAAATTACTGATTCAAAGATTTAAATTTCCTGCCTTATAATAATTCTTCAAATAGTATTCGAAGGATTATTATAAAGCAGGAAATTTATGTGTGAATGCAATTAAAAAAAATGAGAGTTTAAAATAAAATGTCTTAATATGCTGTCATTATTTGAAATATTTTTTAATAAAAATATTTTTATTTTAGATGAGAAGTTTTCATTTTAATCTATTGGCTAGTCAATTTTTTCCTGACATAGGCTAAAATATGCATGCACATGGCTTTGCTTCATGCAGATTTAATGTACTAGGTCTAAAAATGCAAGCTAAACAAAAAAAAAATTAACACATTTTAGAAATGAGCAAATTACATCATCTGTTGAAAAATGACAATAATAATCTCTAGATAGCAATTTGAAATGTAGCAAAACAAAAAAAAAGTGAGGGGGAATATGGATGTTCGTATGTTTTAGAGTAAATCAATTGAGGTCAGTTTAGGATCTCAGTTGCCACTTGCACATAATACAATCATATTTATTTATCCAAGGATTCTGTGAAAATATAAAAACGATTGCATCTAAAGCAAATATTAAAATTAAGTAACTGAGACTTAAGAATGAATTAAGGATGAATAATCAAAAATGTATTTCTTATTTAACATAGAATAATTTATTATAGATGCATATAGTTCATATATGCATACTACATTGATTTAGCAATAAAATATTCCATAATTAAATCAATATTTTATTATTTTCCATGTCATAATTGCCTATTTTAAAGGAAGACACATTTTTGTCATTTTAAATTGCTTACTAGTTTTATTTTTTTTATTTCCTTCATATGTGATCAATTAATCATAGTTTATTATTATTATTTTTTTTATTTTAGCACCTACTTTTACTGAAATTAATGATATATAGACCCTGGATTTGTTATCTTTCTTAGCACTTTAACAAGTTTTAGCACAGATTATTTTCTGTACCTCTTCATATAAGTTCGAGATTTCTAGCTCTCTCCCTTCGCACACATTTGTTTTAAATCTGTGATATTTGTTTTAAGTTTACGAATCATATTTCTGGTATACAGATAGCTTTTTGGCTGATTGAAAACGACTTGCGTGTCCTGATTGCTGCCTGTGATACTTTCCGAGCAGGTGCTGTGGAGCAGCTCCGCACCCACACCCGTCACTTGAATGCCCTTCACCCTCCTGAGGCTCATAATGGTCTACAAATGGTGCAGCTCTATGAAAAAGGATATGGAAAAGATGCTGCTGGAATTGCTATGGAAGCTATCAATTTTGGTAAGTTGCATGGAATGTGTTTTTTCACTCTTTTTAAACAAGCTAAATACTTTTCAATATTATGTACTGCATTAGTCTATATTTGAATGAATAATCTTGTGCAAGTATTTGCTGCTTGCATATGAAACATAAGAATTGCTCTTTTTTCTTTGTCTTGGGATAATTGTATTACTGAATATGGTTGAATGGATTAGTTAAGATTTGTTAGTTATTATTATTAATATTTTATAAAAGTTAATAACATGCAAATATCATTCAAAATCTTTCATTATGGAAAATACCATAAATGAATTGAACTGATACCATATATTAAAGTTTCTGGTGTATTTTTAATATTAGTTGCAATTCAGCTTGCTCACTACATGATGCTTGTTATTGATACATGTAATTTGATTAAACCCTCTGCTTGATAATTGTGGACTAGAATATAATTTAAGGATAGAGCATAATAATTAACATTTTGCTTATATTTTTAATGATGTAGTTTAGATTCGTGTGCTATTGTGCAAACTAAATTATATTTAAAAAAATGGTTTATAATGAAGAAACATTCAGACAACTGGTTATGTTGCAGATCATATAAGTATTTCTTTAATATGATAAAGGAAAAGTGAACTGTTTCAATGCAGATATGTGACTGATACAAAATGGTGTAAATAATAATTTCATTATTTATAAAAAATAAAAATTTCATTTCTTGTAATCCAGTTGTCAATTTTCCCTCCAACTGTCATAGATCCATAATTGCTTTTGTTTTATTCAAACGTTCTGTTTGTGATAAATTGATTGATTGCTTAAATTAATAATAATGATTCCATGGTTTATCAAAGCGGCATACATTTTCTTCCAATATAAGGTAGCTCTCTCTCTCATATATATATATATATATATATATATATATATATATATATATATATA
>JAOUZG010031479.1:6386498-6397198 GCA_026289955.1 Argiope argentata | reverse complement strand
ATATATATATATATATATATATATATATATATATATATATATATATAATTGTCAAATTAATGCTTGAAGCTTTTTCTGGCCTGTCTGTACTAAGTACTAAATTAGGAGTTACATTCTTATATTAAGGTTAAATGTTGATTATACATTTGCTGATGACAAAAATTATTTATCGTATGTTTAGTAGTTGATCCCCTTTCCATTACATAAGATTTTAGATGTGAAGGAATAACTTAAAAATTATTGTATTAAAGTGTTTTTTTAAACAATTAATTCTAAATTAATTCTTTTTTATTCTTTAATAAGTTTCTTGGTTCATTAAAAAAATTAATTTGATTTTTTTTCAAGACTTCAAAATTTTACTTTTTTTTCAGCAAGAGATATGAAAATTGATGTTGTATTAATTGATACTGCTGGAAGAATGCAAGATAATGAGCCATTGATGAGAGCCTTAGCCAAAGTATATAAGAGCTTCCTTTCTTTAAATTTTTTATTTACTTTTGCAATTCAGTTATCTTTACTATTATTTATATGCAGTGTCAAAAGAATTTTTTTTAAAATTAAAAATGCTTTTCTATATTTAAAAATAAAAATTTCATTAAGTTTGTTGCTCTTTAATCTTTAGTTATCAAATTTATGTGAGTGTAGTATATGAAATACAAACTCACTGCCAAAATTTAAATATATTTAACTGTGTATTTCAGCTTTATATTATATTTTTTGCATATATTTATTGCAATTATGCTATCAAAAACTTTTAAAAATATTTTATTTCACTCATTTGGGTTTAGAATCACATTGTATTTTTAAAAATGCCTTTTTGCCTTTTTAAATACCTGAATATTTAAATATAAAATTATTACATTGATTTTATCCTTTGAATTCAGTTGATCAAAGTAAACAACCCTGACCTGGTTGCATTTGTTGGAGAAGCTCTTGTGGGTAATGAAGCTGTTGATCAATTGGTGAAATTCAATCGAGCTCTTGCTGACCACTCTAGCCGAGATAACCCTCAACTCATAGATGGAATTGTTCTCACCAAATTTGATACCATTGATGATAAAGTGAGTTAATTCTGTTATCAAATTGATGTTAATATAATTTTAAATACATAATATAATTTCTTTTAATCAACAATTTTAGTAACGTCATAGTAATTCATATCTAGCTAGTTATTTTAAAATGTATTAAATGTTTGTATTTTTAGTTATTTATGAAAGTAAGTGATGCATTAATGAAGAATATTTATTTTAAAAAAGGCTTTTAAGAAATTAAATGGGTTGTATGTTGCTCAAATAATATGAAACTTGAATTTCTGCTGAAATAGATGAAATTTTTTCTGTCATTACAGTAAAAAGATTGAAAATGATCTAGTGTATTTTTTAAAATCTAATAAGTCTTTATAAAACCATGATGCATGTTAGCAATTCATTTGCATTTTTTAAAAGCAAGTTGAAATGTAAAATTGTTAGGAAAAATAGAAATTTCTATTTTAGTTTCAAAAATATTCTTTGCTTGTAATGGGATATTCAGTATAGCTATATGTTTTAAATTTCTGAGTGAACTTCTTGTAACATAAATTTCAGTAATTACCTTTTTTCAATTATACACATATATTCTTTATATCTCAATATCACATTTCTATACTGTTAAAGATGGTTGTGAAATAAAGAAAATATGTTTCATGTTCTTTAAATCAAGAAACACAATTTTTAAGATATTGCAAAGAATAAATTTTTTAATGATCCCTTGACCATGGGTTTATTTTAAGTAAGTGATATGTTACCTTAATTTTCTTTGATTGATTGGTTTGATTATATTACGTCCTGTTTTAAAACATCACCAAAGCTATTTTGGTATGGACCTAGTAATTTTGAACCATGGTCATATAATGTCAATCTTCCTTGAAGTGGCCAATGAACTTTAAAAAATTGACTAAAATAATGAATACAAAGCTTCATAACTAGCAATTTTAATTACAATAGGGTGAATTTTGTCTTTAAAAAATGTGCTAATGTATCTAGAATATTTTCTAAATACAACTGAAAGAGTTTATAAAACTTTATACTTCATATTCAGTCAGAAATCATATATATATTTTTCCAATTGGAAATATAGGAAGATGTTTTCTAATTTAAAAGTTAGTATTTAAGCAATAATTAGAATGGATATTCAGTATAACTATATGTTTTAAAATTGTAAGTGAACTTCTGTTTGCTTTTTTTTTAGGTTGGAGCTGCCATATCAATGACCTACATTACTGGTCAGCCTATTATCTTTGTTGGAACTGGACAGACATATACTGACCTTAAGAGCCTTAATCCTAAAGCTGTTGTTCATGCCCTCATGAAATAAGAGACTTTATATAAATTAATAATCAAAGTTTTAACTATCTATGCATGCCTCAATGTTAGTTATTCTCAAGCCTTAATAATTAAGACAATAATACTCATTACGCAATTTTAAAATTTATAATTTCAGAGAATATTTTTAGTGGATATAAACTTATCTATGCTCATAGAAAGACTGAAGATGCATGTGCATGAAATTTAGACATGATTTTTTGTTATGTTTTTATATTTTATTTTGCACTTTTTTTAAATTTTCATTTCAGTGTGTGTTTAAAGAGGAATTTGTGTCTTACACCACCTATTTTTTGTACTTCATATTTTTGATTTTTTTTAATAATCCCCATTATTTAGAGGTTTTTGAGTCTGCATTTGATTATTCTGTTTTGTTCAAGTAATTTTTTGACCTGCTGTAAATTAAATAAAAAAGCAGGTTATAGTGGAATTTTAAAATGGAATATTTAGAAAAGAGGAACAAGTGGCTTTTAGTTTTCAGAAATAATAGTAGAAAATTCTAAACTTCCATCGAAAAGGTTGTATTTATCTTTAAATGTATGAAATCACATGAAGAAATATTTATCATGAGCATTCCACTTTATATTTTACCTTGTTTTAATTTCATGGGAATGATATGCCTTGTTTGTGTATATTTACTGTACCAATACTATTGTAATATGCAAATATTTATCAAATCAAAAGAAAATTGTTTTGGAAAGTTATATATTTTGGGGACTTAATAAAAGCTACTTATATAAATCTTGGACTGCTCTTTTATTTACTTCAAAATTTTCAGTTACACTATTTAGAATTCATTTCTGTGGCAATATTCCTGACATTTGTTTTTATTACAATTGTAAAAAAAAATGGCACTTGCATTTTTGTTGTTGATTTCTCGTAATTAATATAAAGTCTACAGCTAAGTATCTCTCTATATAATATACTAATCTAAATAGTACAGAAATCATTCTTATTAATTTATTGTGGAATTGAAACAGTAAAGTGTAAATAGACCTTTTGTTTCAAAGATTTTAGACTACTTTATTGGATGCTTTTACAGCTACTCTTAATTCTAAGCTTTATTTAATCAATTAAAGGAGCTGTAAAATAATATTAGTGCTGCTTGAAAAATGTTCACCATTTAATCAAAACCTCCAATGTAATCAATGAAAAGAAATGAAAAATCAACCAGAATTATGAAATAGAAACTTCAATTCTTCAAAAAATTGGAACCATTGTCAGACAGATAATCACTATGAATTGAATTATTAAAACATAAAAATATGTTCTTTCATACTATGTGATTATTTTATGAAAGATCTAAGAATTTTATGAAATATTGAAATAATGGTAAACTTATGCATATGTTCATTTTCAATTTATTATAGGCTAATTCTATTTATTTCATGTTTTAATTTTATTAAATACATTGACATTTTAATAAATATATTCTGTATTAATAATTTAATAAGGTAGAAATGGCAATATTCTGGATAAAAATGAAGGTTGTTAAAAGTGACTAGTAGAACATTAATGAACTTTTTATTGAATTCTGAGTTAATGTGCTCGGCTTTAAAATCCATTATTTGTTTAAAATGCAAGTTAAAAAAATCTGATGAATTAACAATCTGGCTATAAATGTTCTAAGGTTGTAAGCGCAGATCAACATAATATGCTTTCTTAATGTCATTTAGTTTTTCGGTTTAAACTAATAATCTGTGTGTTAATTGAGCAATTTTATTATGTTTCCAAATTATAGGATTTTGAAATTTGGTATTAATTATAATATTAGCTTTCCCAGTAAAAGGTCTCTACTGCCATTTTCATAGAAATCTTGTTCTTGTAAATATTTTTTTAATTTTATAAAGTTAACCTACATAAGTCTTGTAATTTTTTCAAAAAACATTAGATTGAAAAATATTCTTATACCAGTGAAAAAAAAATGGCAAATGGATTAATTTTTACAATCAAAATTGTATACAAAGAGATATTATAACAACATTCATATTAATAAACTGTCTTTGTTATTTTGTGCTTATATTTCTTAGAATATAAAATCCCAACAACTTTATGAAAGATTAAGTGATGAAATGCAGGAATGTCTAATGCGAGAGATCATTCTTTTACTTATGTCATACTACAAGTAATGCCATATACTTGCTTCCATAGCTTATGCTTGTATTAGTGTTAATGTATGAATGTGCAAGAGAGAAAAATAATCAAGATGTTTTAAAAATATTTTATAAATTTGTTTAAAAAGTTTGATAAAAAAGTTTAAATTTACATTTCAGGAAATATTAATTTAAATAAGAAATTTAAAAGAATAGATATGAGCTGTCATTTTGCTTGCATAGCTAATGATCATTAGATATAATATTTAAATAGGTTTCAGAAGGTGCTCTTTAGAACATACTTCATGATACATTATTTGTTGAAAGATAATTATATATTTGGAAAATAAATAATATGTAATAAACACTACTAAAAAAATTTGATTGTATTTTCAGTATCTTCAGTTCTTAGACAATGCTTCATACAAATGGAAAGCAGGCAACACAGATATAATTAATAATTTTTATAAACTTAAATATTCTCGTAGTATAACCACTAAAGATAACCTGTTTGCCTTTTTTGTGGAAAAGGGGAATCTAATATCAGTTAAACTGTATGTAAACATAGGCATTTCACAGAACTGTTGCAAGTTTTATGTTAAGGAACTTAGGATATATATGATTATATGCCAAAATGAGATCTATTGTGTGTGTGTGTTTCTCTTGGTCCAATTCTCGCTTGTACTTCTATTGTACTAAGAAGACTAAATTGGGGATATCTATATTAATACTTTTCTTGCAACTGATATGGCTTGAAGAGGTAGTAATGACAATCTAGTAAAAGGAGAAAAATATAGCTTCATCATCAATATTTTTAGTGTCATTAAGACAAAAGTAAGTCTTAATCAATGGTTACAGACTAGTGTATTTACTTGGAAACAGAAGTGGGCATTGCCTAATACATTGCTTGTCTCAGATTCATTCTATTCTTACCATTATCTGCAATAATAATTTGGTGGTGGAGAACATACTCTGTCTCTACTCCAGGATTGTCTGCACAATGAAGGTGTTCTGTTTTATGTGAGAAATGTGCAAAAAATGTATGTGTAGCCATGGAAACCCTTGGATCATCTTGGCTACTCACACATTAAACATGTAATTTTACCTGTGAATATTTTTTAAACACATAGTTATGCTTGCTTTAATCTCCATTTATAGGTATGTACCAGTAAATCCTTTTTATACTTTCCATGAACTGATTGTCTACTGTTTTCTTTTTGTGTGCGTCTGACAAAACTGCATTTATCAGTATACCAAACGAGCAATATATTTTCTCTCGCTATACTTGGAATCAGTAAACAATTCATGATGTGTTAATGTACACAAAAATTAATGAAATATGAATGTAAGAGAGAAAGGTGTTGAGATAATCCCACTTGTGATCTTCCCTATGTCCTTTGAGGCTTTGTCTCTTTCTTCTTTTTTCTTCACAATTCTTTCAGGGATACAGGCACTGTTAAAGAAAATTTAAAATATTATAGCATATTAGAGAGCAAGTTGAGGTTCATTCCCCTTTGAAATGAATCAAAAAACTGTTTATAGTCACAGTTCATTACAGACCACGCCAACACTTGAAATATTTTATTGTATGTGGAGAAATTACATATTAATTAAAGTTCTTGTATATATTTTTTAAGTTTCTATGTTCACATTCATGAATGTTACTGTTTTTATTTAATACTGTAGGAGGGAAAAACCTTCATATTGACTGATATAAATATTTTTTCTATAACTTGCTACATTTTGATGATTATATGAAAATAGAAAAACTGAAGAAAAAATAAGCATGTGGGTGTATATTTTTATATTTTAGTACTTGTGCATCAGGTTAGAAAGACATCCGATATCGCACAATTAATAATGTTAACAAAATTTTTTAAATCAAGGACTGCATATATTATTTTTAAGACATGGTAAGCTTGAATTTTAAGACAAAAAAAATAAAATAAATTTTCATTATTTAATCATAAATTTATCTTGCCAATGGATATATTTTTCTCTTGACTTTCTCATATGCTTGGACAATCAACATTTTCTTTTCTGTTCTGTATCTGCATTTCCATAATGAATAACGGGGGTATGATAATATAAGGTAGGGACTCGGGAAACCTCAAAGGTCACGGTAATTCAAAAGCGGGAATACCTTCCTCCCTTCTCACTTTTCGCGTTTAATGTCAGAATATAGTGAATTTACATTGAAGAAAAGTAAGCATGCATTTAGAATATCTTCTTTCTGAGTCATCCTTCCGACATTTGGCATTGATCTATAGCTTGGGTCACAGAATTGGGTACCAAATTTCATCTAGCTGAATCAGTGAATAGTCGTGTGCATATACACGTGAATGTTCTTAACTTTTGATGCCTTAAAAATTAAGCATTGTTAGTTAATCAACATTTCGGATTCGTTGTGAAGTACTTTCAAATTAAAATACAGCAGAATAGAGAAAATTAAAAATTTCTATAGTATTGCTTTACCCCAACTGGCGTAGAAAATTCCCGCAGTTACGTTGCCTCAGTTGGAGTTGTATTTTGTAACCACGAAAGTAAAACTACAATTCTGTTAAATGGTAGACAGCATGAAGGCTCCAACGGAATTTCGAGTCATACTGACACAGTAACTACGTCCGAGCCCACGAAAGCGACCATGAATCTGACATCGATTACGATTTAACCGGCCTCAGGAAGCTCACATCCGACAGTTTTTTTTATTGTTATTATATCACTATTTCTTTTTTATTACTATCTCACAAACAAAGGCTATTATTTTCGTATTGTTAATGCCAAAACATTCCATTCGATGTATTGACAAATCCACTTGTTTTATACCTACCCCTCTTGGAAAAAATATATTTCCTTTTATCATGTCAGAACATGTTGTTTTGGGAATTAGGTTTGTGGCGTCAACAAAAATCCGTAGGCGAAAAATAAAAGTTTTATTATCTTCATGAGCATCTCAAAAAAATCAGCTTTTAATAACGCGTTGCCATTGCACTTACAAAAGCTCTGATTAAAAAAAATAAGTTAATGACTACAGCCAATAAAACCTAGAAAAATGTCATTTTGAGCACGTGATTATATGAAATGAAATAACTAGGAAATGTGATATTTTTTAAAAATAATGAATGCGAGACAAAGTTTTTTTGGATCGTTTTCAATACTAAAATGACTCATTCAATGAAACAGTTAAAATGAATAAAATTATAATTTAACTTGCACGTGGTGCTTGGCCGTAGTAATAAAATAAAAGATTAAGTAAACAATAGTAATAAAATAAAATATTAAAATGAAATCCTCTATGCATATTTCAATGTATCATGTCAGAACATCATTTCTTGAACGGCCAAGCACCACGTGCTCGTGCAAGTTAAATTATAATTTTATTCATTTTAATCGTTTCATTGAATGAGTCAATTTAGTCGAATAAGTCACTTTAGTGTTAAAACGATCCAAAAAACTTTGTCTCGCATTCATTATTTTTAAAAAAATATCACATTTCCTAGTTATTTCATTTCATATAATCATGCGCTCAAAATGATATTTCTCTAGGTTTTATTCGATGTAGTCATTAACTTATTTCTTTTTTAATCAGAGCTTTTGTAAATGCGATGGCAACGCGTTATTAAAAGCTGATTTTTTGAGACGCTCATGCGGATAATAAAATTTCAATTTTTCACCTACGGATTTTTGTTGACACCAGAAACCTCATTTCCAAAATAACATCATGTTCTGACATGATAAAATTGTACACTAATTCAAATTCAATCAAGAAGGATATACCTTATTGAAATTAAGTGATCGAGTAATAGGATCACATATCATGTAAATAAAATTTATGTAAAAACAATATAAAAGAAATAATTATCTATGATTTAGTTAATTATTTTGAGTTTCAGATGGTCTAAGATCTTTTAAATGTTGTTAACCGACTTTTTGTAGATCCGGTTTTCAAATTCAATATTTCCGAAAGACCGGTTTCAGCCGGTCTTCGAATTTTTGTCAAAAAAAAAAAAGAATAAAAAAATATTTAATTTTGATTTATATAAATTAACAACAACAAATAAAACACGAAATCGATATCAAAGTAAAAGTTAAATTATGTATTTAAAAAATTAAGAATAACTTTAACATAGTCCTTAAACAAAATAATGAAAACTCAAACAAAAATTTCGAATAATATTTCTATTATGTTCACTAATTTTAATTCCTTCTAAGAAAATAGGACTTTAAAAAACAAAATATCAACTGAACGGTGCCTAAGTCTTCTTCTTATTTTGGGTTCAATGTTGCTTGAAATTGAAAATATTCGTTCACTAGCTACTGAGCTTGGTTTTGTAGTTTTCATGACATCAAATAACAAATCTAAGTTGTTAAGTCACCTTCTTTTTTTGTTCTTTTATTTGTTATCTCATATAATAAAAATTCAGCTTTCAATGTCTTTGGATTTGTAAGTTTTTCTTTAAGGTCTTCAAGAAATATGAATTGATTTCCCCTTGACTTCTTTAAAAATAATATTACTCTGATGAGTAGTTTCTTCGATTTGCTCTTCATCAGAATCGACTTCTGCATGAGAATTTGGAAATATTCTAGACAATATCTTTCCAGATAACTTAATAATTTCGGTTTTTGGAGCTAAAGAAAGTACACTAAACTTCTTCGCTAAGCCAGAAATGTTTGATGTTTTGAGGTTAAAATTGTAAATACAGCAAAAGAAATGCTAATTCTTTTCTTGTCGTCTTCTTTCGTGATTGACTTATTCGAATGTTTAAATTTTTTTTTTTCATTTAACAGAAATTCAAATATACCTTCATTTGTTAATAAATTGGAATTTCTTCTCCCTAAGCCTTCGGCTGCTTGACTAATATATATATATATACATATTTATATAAAGAGAGAGAAATATTCAGACCATAAAATCGGTTTTTAAATGTGTCACATTTACTTTTAAAAAAATCGTTTTTTTTTTTTATAAACTAGTTTGAAAAAACGTCAAACCCTAGTACTATGAATAGCATATAACATTAAAAAAGAGTCACTAACAGAATATTAAAATTGTTTGTAAACCATTAAAATGTTTCCTTCTCCTCACTTTTTTATATATATATATTTTTTCTTGTATGATGTAGATGTTTCTTGTATCTGAGAGTGGAATAGAAATTTCATGAGTAAAGTATCCACTTTGCTATTGGCTTGCACAGTTTTTGATAAAATGTAATTATATATTATTTTGTAGATTTATTTTAAAAACACTATTAAAATCTTTACAATATGGAAATCAATAAGGATTTTACTTGTAAATAAGGAGAAAAGATGAATACAAATTATCAAAAAAAATTTAAATTGTATTAATTTTGAGTTTTATTTTTAGTCGTATAAAAAATTGCGTTATCGTCTTTGTAATAGTTATCCAATTATTTACTAGTTTTCTTCATCAAACTTAAGTTTATTAATATCAGTAATCATTTTTAATACTTTGATATCTTGAGAAATAATTTACCCCTAATGAATGAAATTTATGTACTCATTTTTTCTAAAAACAAGCAGACGATATTTTATATCAATTAAAAATAGCTAAAAGATAATTTTGAAAAATTATTTTGTAAAAATTTATTTTGCAAAGTAAAAATTTGCAAAGTAATTTTATTTCGTCTTAAAATTTTTTGACTATAATATTTTTGATTTTTATTACTTAAATATCAATTTTCTAAAGCATTCTTTTCGAAGAATTGCAAAATAATATTATAAATTTGAAATTATGTTTTGTTAATAGCAACATTTTCTATGTTTATTCGAAGCAAACGATTTTTTAAATACTTCACTAATTATTTTGGATAGAATTTGTTGATTGCATGCATATGTTTGAAGAACAATACTCATTAGGATTTTAACAACTGAAAGTCAAAGAGGTATTTTTTTTCTCTATCTTTGTGTATTAAATTATGTAAATCAATTTTGTCTTATTGTATCATCAATTTATATATTTGATTCGTTATTCATGTATTATGAAATCAAACATGAGATAATTCTTATTAATAACTTAAACGTGATAATGCTTTCATGTGTTGAATTTTGATCTATTTTAGTTAAGTAGAGGATAGAAGTTTAATTTTTGTTAAATATGTATTCATATGTGTTTCGAAAAGCAATTGAATTTATTATCAAAAAGAGTACATTAGACAATCAGATTTTATATAGTCAAAAATTAAGTTATTGAATATAAAATAGGGATTAGTAACTAATAATATTGATT
>JAOUZG010031479.1:6285589-6380115 GCA_026289955.1 Argiope argentata | reverse complement strand
ACACACACACACACACACACACACACACACACACACACACACACACACATACACACACACACACACATTCTTAATTTGTCCAAGTAAGAATGGAATGAAGTTTTTATGATAAAAATTAAGTAAAAAGTTCTTCCTGTTTGTTTTAGTTAAGCGAACATTTTATAAAAAGTTTAACATTTTGTATATTTTAAGAAAAAAAATTATTTCTAAATGCTAAATAATTGAGAAACTATGTTGACATTAAATATAAAAAAATTAAAAATAATAGAGAAAATATACAAGGTAGATGATTAGCAGAAAAACACGTATCTTGTTTACTATGCACAGCTAGCAAAAGAAAAAGAACAAATAATGCGGAACCAAAGAAAGCTATTTGCTTATCAATCCCCACCACCTCAGCTATTACGTCCGCCGTTAAATTTGGCGACTGAATCCGAAACTCCTGGAGTGCAACCCTAACAGTCTTAGACGAACTCGAAAATGCGTCGACCATCCGATGAGCAGTTCGAGAAAGAGCGGCCCCGAATGTGAAAATTAGGGGCCGCTATCTGGCCCCCTGTGTGTGTGTTTCGCTGTAAATTTACGCCTTTTTTTCACCTTTGAAAAAAGAAGAAACTTCGCTTTTGTACAGATATTTATTGCCAATAATTTTCGTTTATAATTTGTGCTTTCAGTAAGTGTGTGATTGAGAAAGAATACTAGTGCTCTCATTTTAGTTAAATTAGTGCTTCTAACAGAATTTCACCTGTGCAATCAGTCATTGGATTACTTCCTTGGAGAGAATTATGCTTCTTCATATGTTGTGCTTATAGATTAGTGATTTGTGCCGTAAAAATTATTTATATTTATAAGCTCTTGTGAAACGAAGAATTTTAAACTTTATTTCTATTTTCACCAAATCACATGCCTTGAATTAACTTCTACAATTAATTCAATTTTTCGAAATAAAAGTTTGTTACGATCATATGTGTGCTTTAACCTCAAGAAACGAACAACCAAAATTAGAGCAGTGCAATTTACGTCTAAGCTAAATTATTTTTTTACCACCATTCCATTTACAAAGTCACGAATTGATATGAGATAGGCTATTTTTATTTATTGAATTTGATTCAAAAGTTTTTAAAACAAATCTAGATATTTTCGCTAACAAAATGAATACTGTGGTGTGTCCAGGATTTATGCCACATCATGTCAAACCCAATCGTTGTCGTAGATGTTTCAAGGACATCCACGATCATTCATCGAACACTGAAGTGACGACTAGTTTCACGATTCCCTTGCCACGACGTCGAAGGGAATCAGTGGCGGTCACAGAGACTCCAAAAAATGAGGACCCCAACATTGACCAGTCTGCGAGCTTCACTATAACAGAGACAACATCATTAGGTCGACGAACCAGACAGAGGTCATCCTCTACATCCAGTTGGTTTCAAGAGAAAAAGATTAATGATGAACAGAAAGAGAAAATAGATTCCTTGTTCAGAAATGCGGACGATTCCAAAGCTAGTTATAGAAGTACTGTAATTACATATGATGACACAGAAGATAAAGGAGTGGACGCTGTAGCAGTGATAAAATTACCAGAATCAAGAACAAGAAGAAGAACCACTCAAGATAATCAGGAGACATCCACCAGTAGGACTAGTTCTGAAAATAAAACAAAAACTGAAATTAAAGAGTCGGGATTATCTGCAAAACTATCTGAATTACGGGCACGCACTTCAAGAGAACCTACGACGAAAATCGACGATTCTAAGCCCCCTGAGCTTCCACCGAAAACTTCAGAAAATAGATTTGATTTACTTAGAAAGACTTCTGATAAGAAAGAAACAGATAACAAATATTCCTCAAAATTTGGTAGTGATAAAACTTCTGGTAGTGAATCTTTAAATCGTTCTAGTAGTTTCAAATCCCGATTTGAATCTCAGACTCCTGAACCTATTAATAGAAGTAGTAGTTTTCGATCGCGATTTGATAATACAACAGCAGATACCAAAGACAGTAATTCTAAAAAAGAAGAACAACCCAAAGCACCAGAAAAGAAACCCGAACCATTTTGGAAATCGCGATTTGAAACGTTATCGACGACTGACAAAGATTCGAGCAACCCCAAGAAGGATGAACCCAAAGCACCAGAAAAGAAACCAGAACCAAGCTGGAAATCCCGATTTGAAACTTCGGCAACTACAAAAGATTTGAGCAGCTCTAAAAAAGAAGAACCCAAAGCGGCTGAAAAGAAACCTCTCGAACCAAGCATCAAATCAAAGTTTGAGTCTCCAGCAGCAGATACCAAAGGTATAAATCCATCGTCAAAAGTTGAAGAAAAGGTGCCTGAAAAGAAATCTCTAGAATCCAAATACAATGAAAAGAAACCTGTGGAGACTAAATTTGGTGAAGTGAAACTGAGAGACACGAAATTTAACGAAATTCGCGCAAGGGCATCCAAGTTTGAAACCGCCAGCTCTAAATTTGAGAAACCCACGCTTTCCGATACCAAAGCCAAAGATGCAACATCCTCCAAGACGTCAGAAACAAAGCCTGCTTCAATCCCTGACACAGAAACAAAGGATAACAAATATGAACCAGGAAAAATACCAGATTCCAAACCAAAAGTCACCAAACCGTGGGAGGTTAAATTAAAAGATACAAAAACGGAATCAATCAAAGATACCAAACCTGCAGAAGCTCCCAAACCTGTTTTGTCGAGGTTTTCAAGCGCAAAAACTAGCGAATCTGTTACTCCTGCTAAGGTGACTCCTCAGAAAAAACCTCCTCCTTCATCATCAAATAGTGAAGAAGAGGAAACCGAAAGTGAAGAAGAATCTGAAGATGAACCGCCTCCGAAACCGGTCACTACACCTAAAGAACCGGACAGGAAGCCTACGACACCTGCTAGTGCTGCATCTCTTACGAAAACGAAGCCTACTCCAGAGCCGGTGAAAGAAGTGACGCAATCCCCGGTAAGTGCATTCTCCAATTTTTAAATTCCATTTTAGTTTGTGATCCACGTTTCAGAACTAAAGAGAAAATTGCACTGAAATATACATATTCGTTATTTAATTTCGTTTTTTTTATTCTCCATTTAAATAATTATATGCTTCTAGGAATTAAAAAAATTTTTTTTCAATATATGTGAGGAAGATTTCGCTAAGCTCTGGTTAAATTAATCACAATTCATTTTTCATTAAATAAAAGTTGTAACATAGAAAATATGTAAGTTTTTCTAATGACAGTCTTTACTATTCCATGTTCCATGAAAAGAAAAACAGTAATATGCACAGAAGCTCATTGTTTCACTAATTACCAATCAATAATGCTGCTTTGTACGAAGAATTATATTAAATAAATAATAAATCAGTAACAATAAATAATAAATCAAATAATAAATAGAAAAAATAGAAAAATGAGTCCAAAGTAACTTTTATATAACATTGAAGGATGTCATCACACACACACACACACATTTTAAATCGTGTTAAGATTCCCGAATAAATGCTGTCAAGAATTTTTTATAAAGTATTTTATTACTATTTCATAGAAGATGTTCATAAATCTTTGGGTCTAATGATATACTTTAAGATTCAAATTTTGTTAATAAATACAATTTGCGAAAGGTAAATTAATGATTGTACACCTAATTTTAAACAGCTATACAAGGATTTTTTGGGGTTGTTAAAAGAATGATTATACGGAATCATAAAATTATTTATGGTTGTTTTTCTTATTCTGATTATCATTTCATTTAACCTTGAAAAAGTCAAGAATTTGATGTTTGTTCTGAAGTCAGCATTTTTATTTAGTTTTAAAAGTTTGTTCAGATTTAAATAATTTTTAATTGTTTGATTATCAATTTTATTTTTAATTATTATACGTAAAATCAGGAGTTAAATTATTTTTTAGTGTTATATTCTTCTTAATTTTATATGGAGATGATTCTTGTTTGCTTGATCAAATTTACCATTCTAAATTTTTTAATCCATTTTTCGTTTTATAGACAAAAAAAGAAGCCTAAAACGATGTTTAATTAGATACTAAATAATATTTCAGACTCTTTTGTCATGTTATAATGGCATTATGTGACTTACTTCTGAATAATTTTTTATCAGTGGAATTTTATTTGCATATTTAATTTAAGAATGAACATCAGTGGTTATGTTATCTTTGTTATCCTTCCTCTTTGAGAAGTTACTTTACTGAAAATGCAAAAACAAACACATAAAAAAAGGCGAAAAACGCATTAATCAAAAAGACAAATTTTTGAATTTTAAAGTGGTATAAATTAGGTTGTGTTCAGTATTATTTTAGGAACTTATTTTTGGAATTCCCTCCTACTCTTTAAAATTTTTTATTAATTAACATTTTTACAAAAAAAAAACATTTTTTTTCTCGCATTTACAATATTTTAGAATGTATATGTACCACACACACATTTACCTTTAAAGTTTAATTTAATAATATGGTTTAATAAGTAACGAAAAACCAAGCATGAAAATATAAAATAAAAATAAAAATTAACTTGTAAATGCCCAATTATTGTACTAATATAACACCTTAAGTGAAATATGATTAGAAAAATGTTCATTTCATCCTCATTAAAGTTTATAAAGAAATTGCACATATTCTGTTCTCTAATATTAATTTTTTTTTGTTATTGAAAGAAAGTAATCAGACATGTAACAATTTATTTAATTAAAATATAAAAACTATATAATAAAATGTATAATTTTATTTTTCCCATCGAAAATAAAATCCTCCGTTTACTGATCATTTTCACTGCATAATGTGAAATAGCGATTAATTAAACAAACAAAACAAGTAGTTGACTTAAAATTTGATCCTCTCTTATTAGTAACTAGTTGACCTTGACCTAAATTAATTAATAATTTAATTATGCAAAAATGAACACAAATTGGTTTATTTTTCCAAACTTTTCTTGTTGAAGAATTTGAAAAATGTATTAAAAATAGAAATTCCTTAAAAGAATTAATCGACCTAGCTAAAAATTGTTTTTATCAAATTATATACATAAAACAATTCTTATCCTATTCAAAACATCTGCAAGATATATGTCTGTTCCCTTTTAGTTAAAATTGAAAAGTCAATTCTGTATAAAAATTCAGACGGAGGAGCTGATTTTTTTGTGAGCTTTATTGCGGTTTTTGCACAGGTGCACTGTCTTGTCCTTAAGTTTTTTTAGAAGCTATTTTTGCAAGTTAAAGAATTGAAAAGCTTTATTATTACTATCATCATTGAAAAAGATTATCTGGAAAGAGAGGAATTTTTAATGTTTTATTTTTCCAAAATTTATTCAGAAAAAGCAAGGGGAAAAATAACTTCCTCTAAAATATTTTCTTCCTCTTTCCTCTAAAATTATTTCTAGAAAATTTAGATAATAGTAAATATTTTATCAATTTATAATGAATTTTTGTAAAGCAGAAATTAATTTCCATAAAAATATAAAAGTATATTTAAGTTCAAGATTTCTGATCAATGCAATTTTTTTGTTTTAAATTTATCAACAATTTCGTGTTAACAAAAGTATCTGAAATCAATAAAAAAAGCTTGAGACCATTTACTTATCCTAAGCAGTCTTAGACCATTGCTATTGAGTAAATAAGTGTAGTAAAAACACACTTCTATTTTTAAAATATATTATTGAAAATAGTTTTACGAGAATTTTGTTTTACTTTGAATCTCATTTTTAATGCTGCATTAGAAATATTGTAGAGTGGTGAAATCAATTCTTAATCGAATTTCTTTCCAGATGGCTTAATATTAATTTATTAAAATAACTTAAAATTAAATTATATTATTGTATATTTGTGCACATATTAGTTTAATATACAAACAAACCCTTTAAAGTTGGATAAAAGTCTTAAAAAATAATTTAAAGTAATTATTTTCAAAAATGTAACTCACGATGACTAAATTAAAGAAAATTAAATCCTCTTTTATTCAATTTTGGCGTAAACAATCAAATAAATTCGTGTTTTAAAGAAATTTTGCTTTGTTTCCTGTGTACATAAATCACAAAAAATATTTTTGCTATTTTTATTTTTATCAATATCTAGCTAATGTATTGTATTTGTTGATTTTTAGAATTTATAAATGAAATCAAAAATCTTTTTCCGCAGATATTATTTATCTTTATTATTTTTAAGGCTTTCTCAATCAGAAGTAGATTTTGACAATGACACGATAGGGGCCAAAATTTTTTTGTGGCTTCTGATCCTCCCAATATTATTAATTCGTCAGAGTCTTAGTAGTGCGATATAGAATACATTTTCAAGTACTTAGATACCCAAAACTAAGGGACAAGACAGCGCACCTGTGCAAAAACCGCAACATTCCTGATTCAATATTTTACTTACCTGATATGAAGTATAAGCAATTGTTCAATAAGATTTCTTTAATAATGAAAGTGCAGCAACATTAAAATAATTGTTAAAACTAATATAAGTATGATGTTCAATGCATGAACGAATATAATTTTATGCTGTTTATAAATAGCACAATACTTTCAGTTTTATTTAAAATTCTAAGACATAGAAAATTTTAACAGGTTTTCAACTCTTAGATGAGTGTGCGTATTTCCAAATTATTGAAAAATCGCATAGACTACTTTATATGAAAAAGTAATTTGTAGTTTTATTTCCGCTTCATGAACTAGTTTTATTTCATATAATTAGCTCAAATAATTTAAGTAAAAAGTTGCATACATTAATTATTCATTTCTAATTATTCATATTTTTACAGCGTTTTTCTTGAATAATAGTCATTAAATTTTTAACACTTATTAAAATTAAGTGTTAAAATTAGAATTTTCATTTTCTTTTGACTATATCTACATATATATTGACATTCTGACTGTTTCATACAATTTAATAAATGGACAATATTTTGTCTAAATTATTTGATACTGAAGAAATTTCTTCCATCTTTATAAAGTTTTTATTTCACTTTTACGGTGATTGAATGAGTACCACTTCAATATATTCGAATATTTCATTTCTCATTTAATTCCTCTTGCAATAAATTGTGTCATTCTTGTTCAAATACCTTAAATTTATTGAAAAAGATATTAGCTATGTTTATAATACAGATTTTTTTTTTCAATTTCATCATCAAACTGAATTCAAAAGGGAGTTTTTTTTCCTGATGGAAAGAAGGAAAAGAGAAAAAATTATTGAGCTAGATTCAGAGTGAAATAGATAACTTCAAAACGTATAAAGATAGAATCATCGGTCAGAATATGTTAGATAAATTGCATACTTTTATGGAATTTTGTTTGGTGAAGGAAACAAGTTATTACAAAAATTTAGCAATAATTCGTTTTTAGAATATGGTTATAAAGAAAGTTCTCAAAGGAAAACAGCTTTAGAAGGAAATAAATGTATCTTACCGATTCGCCAACACAAATATTCTACGAATCTAAAAAAAAATGTCAACTAAAAAGGGAAGTTGCGATTTAATTGAAAGGAAAGAAAAGTAGTATGAAAGGCGATGCCATTCTTTCTAAGAATTCAATAAGAAAATAATGAAATAAAAGTCTACGTATTTCATAAGAAATGTTAACATGCTGTTTAACATTTTGGAAGTAACTGTTTTTCTTGTAAATTAAATTCCAGAGCTTCATGGGCTTTCAAGTCAAATGTCAACTCATTTTGACGAGCAATTCTTAATTTACAGAGTTTTAAAATTATTAGTTCAATTATAGCCCTATATTTTAAATCTTAGTTATTTTTATTTTAAAAAGTTTTTATCATTTGACATCTTAATCGCATGATTAACACGTGGGCATTATCTTCGAAGATTGGTACCATTATTTTCATATGCACAAGTCACAAATAATCTAGAGTATATCGTCTGATATAAGGCCATATTGTAACGTAAAATGATGTCGCATATGTTTTCTTCTGATGCAATCAGAGATCATTTTCAAAATGAGTGAACAGGTCTTGACATCTATCAGATTAATACTTAGCGAAGGCATAAGTGAAACGAATCAAGAGATGTATTTTTTCAAATCAATTAATAGTTATCTATCTGTTTATTTGATGCAAGATCATCCTTACTTTGGAGATGCAACCTGTGCTTTTTATCATGTAAGAACATGATGCTGTTTTTGGGATGCAGTTTTTGGCCTCAACAAAAATCCGTACGCGGAAAATAATAATTTTATTTTCTGCTCAAGCATCTCAAAAAAAATCAGCTTTTAATAACACGTTGCCATTGTATTTACAAAACCTTCGATTAAAAAATATAAGTTAATGACTACAGCAAACAAAACTTAGAAAAAGTAATGTTCAACAAGCGATTTTATGAAATGAAATAAAGAGGAAATGCGATATTTTTTTTAACTGTAAATGCGAGAAAAAGCTTTTTTGGACCGTTTGCAATACTAAAGTGAATTCAATGAAACCATTAAAATGAATAAAAAATATAATTTAACTCGCACGAGCACGTGCTGCTTGGCCGTTCAAGAAATGATGTTCTGACATGATACATTGAAATATGCATAGCAGATTTCATCTTAATCTTTTTTCTTTTTTTTTGTATTTATCATCAATTCAATTTTCAAAAAATTATTGAAAAGCTTTCCAAAAAAAAAACGTATTTGTTAGGATTTTTATAATTACCATATTTTACAATAAATAGATTTCTTCCATTTATGCAAAATAAATTTTTCTTGATATCTTAGTATATAATGTTATAATAAAAACTGCACACCATGAAGATATTTGTCATTTATGCCATCTGAAAATCAATTACGTTGAGCATAATATTTTTGATAATTTCATTTAAATTCGAGGGCTTGATAGATGACGATCAGATTTCAATACCCTTTTATATAGTTCAATCATTTTTCAAACAAATAAATATTTCATGTCTTTTCTTCTTTTCTTTGAATGTCGGTTTTGTTGTTGTTGAAACGATCAACGTGACTTTCTTAAAAACATTCTTTTTGCGAAGATAATGATATAACCTATTAAAAATAATTTTTAATTAACAAGTTAGAATTATGCCATATTAGAAGCTCTTTAATTTTGAGAAGAATTTGTTTCGTTTTGAAGAATTTTTTTTAAAAAACTGATTACTGTGGAGTTGTGATGGTTCTATGGATTGAAAACATTTTTTATTCCCCATTTTTTAAAAAATAAATTAAATCATCTGACTTCTCAATTTGAAAGATTATACAACTAAACAATATGTGATTATAATAGATAATAATCTTTCAATTTTGTGGATTGATATTTCTCTTAATTCAAGCAAGCAAATTTTGATCTCGATAATTTTAGCTTTTAAAGCTCTTAAGCAAATCCTTGTCATATAAGTGATGGAATAAACACTTGGAGCACCAAATAAATGATTTTTTTAATGAAAGAACTTTTTTTAGACAAATATCTAGCTTGTTTTAAAATTTTGCATCAACATATCTTTCTAAAGTAGCTTGTCAAATTATTGTGACTGTTAAGTTGAAAATGGTAATTTTTTCCTGTGCTTTCAAATTTGTTTTTTAAAATCATGTCAGAATATGATGTTGCTTTTGGGAGGAAGATTTTGACGTCAGCAAAAATCCGAAGGCGAAAAATAAAAATATTATTATATGCACATACATAAAAAAATCAGCTTTTAATAACGCGATACTTTTCCATTTACAAAAGCTCTAATTAAAAACATAATAAGTTAAGGACTACAGCAAATAAAACCTGGGAAAATGTCGTTTTGAGCACTTGATTACATTAAATTAAATAAATAGGAAATGCGATATTTTTTTAAACAATAAATCCGAGAAAACGTTTTTTTTTTTTTTTTTTTTTTTTTTGGATCGTTGGCAATGCTAAAGTGACTAATTCAATGAAACCATTAAAAAGAATAAAAAATATAATTTAACTCGCACGAACACATGATTCTTGGCCGTTCAAGAAATTATTTTCTGACATGATACATTGAAATATGCATAGCAGATTTCATTTTAATCTTTATTTTTTTTTCACATTTGAATTTGAGGGAAATTTCATAATTCATATTTAAAGTATCCAATAAATATTTATGAAATTATTGTTTTTCCGAATTTACATGGCAGCTCCTAAAATTAAATTAACAAAAATCCCTCAACATATTTAATATGGGATAGTTCTACCTTCTAAATAAAGGTTTCCGCTTACAGCAAGTTAAGAGTTCACTACACTACTCACTCATAAAAAAAATCATCTTCACCCCTTTACCAAATATTAAGTCTCAGCCTACAATCCTCGTTAACAAAATCAGACAGGAAATCAAAGAGAGAAATAAAAAGATAACTAATGATGAAACTTATAAGGATTTTGAAATATCTACCCAGTGGCGTACACTTAACAGAAATTTCTCGCGACAAGTGTAAGATGAATGCGTGACGTGAAGAGAATTGGAATGATGCCATCGCCGTGTTTCATCATATGAATACAGTCCCTTTCTTCAATGGAGATGCCGAGAAGGATTTTTATGGCATCTCTAGCCTTATCATGATACAATCTCCCGACGACATTTGCGTTTCAGGTATCGAACCTTTGAACATATAGTTTGTGGGTTAGTAAGCTATTAAGGATCGCAAAAGCAATTTTTAATGCCAAAGTCGAAAATTCAACCTATTCAACCTAAAGATTAAAAATATAATTGTAAATCGTTTTTAAGCTATTATTTAACTAAAAGTGTCAATTCATTCGGTATATTGAGAAATGTGTTTTTTATTTTCATGAATATATAATTTCCGTAGCAGTTTCTGAAAAATGAATAATTTGGTTTCCCGTTCGATTCGTAAAAATAGCATAAAACATTATGAAGAACACAAACACAAGATAAAATTAGCACCAAAAAAGAAAACAAGAGGCATATAAGAACTATAATATATAAGAACACATAATATATAAAAACATAATATATAAGAACATATAATATATAAAAACATAATATATAATATATAAGAAAATATAATATATAAGAAAGATGTTCTTATATATTATTATAAAAGATGTTCTTTTATTTTTATGATACAAATTAATTTCGAAAACCTCTTTTTCTTGGCATTTTTGGGTCTCGAGAGAACGATTTTTTAACTTATTGTCAGACCTCTCACAGAAAAAATCTCTGGTTTTGAATCCCTGCCTGAGGGTCACCCTTGAAAAAGGCTTCAGGCCGGATTCATTGTATTATATTTTTTTCTCCCTTTGATTTCAGATTTTTAATGAAACCTTTTAGCTAATTTAGTTCATTTCATTTGTGTTCTATTTGTATCTAGATAATATCTAAAAGAACATTGTACCTAGAGAGCATTGGCGCTCTCTAGATACAATGTTCTTTTAGATATTATCGTTTAGAAATTGTTTTTCTTTGCAAATTGTTTTCTTTACAAATTGTTTTCTTTGATATGATATTTAATATATAAGAACATATATTATATAAAAACATATAATATAGAAGAACTTTCCAAGAAAAAAAAATCAAAACTATGGCAATAACTTATGGTTGATTGGTGATTATAAACTTTCACATAAATAACTGGAGGACACGTTCATGTGCTCACACATTTATGTATGAACACGATCACTCAAAAGATTTGACCTAGAAGGATCAAATTTAACATATGACCTCACATCCAGATTTGGAGATCTTTGAAAAATTTGAATGGAATCCAATCTCGTGAAGTCTGTTTCTCTGGTTGTTCGAATACAAGTAATTGCGAAACGTTAATTGCAATATTAACGTTAATTGTTAATGGAAATCATTAATTACAAAGCGAAAAGGGTTAGATAAATAAAACTTGGTACTTAGGATTAAATCTAAATTTATCATATTTCATTTAAAATAAAATTCAAAATAAATATCCATAATTAATTATTTAGGTTTTTATTAAATTTTGAACTAAATCCATAAAAGGTTTCACTGTCTGTCGGTCTGTACTTTCGAATGCATGTAAGAGAAACAATTCAGAAACGCAATGGCATAAAGTAATGGAATTAGATATGTTATTTAGTGATTACAACTGTAACTTCTGTAACATTTAGGTTACAATCGGTAAAAAAATACATATTTACACGAAATATTCAATAAAAAGATTAGATTCAAATTAAAGTTTTATGTTTCTTAACTATTGTTCGCGAATTTCATGGTATTTGTGATCTTGCCCAAGTTTGCAATTGTATACGGGAAGAGATTAATGAAAACTTTATTGAAAAATATGTAAGGAGACTTCGAGTAGCCACTTTCAATGGTTTAGCAAACAAATTAGTTAAAATAAAAAAAATTCTTCTTTTTTTAGAAAGAAGCAAGCTTGTTTGCATGTAAAAGCATATTTACCGAATTTTCTTTTCCTCATTTATCAATTTCGTTTCATTAAATCGATTTTTTAACGAATAAATGGAAAGAACAAAATCTTTCATCATTAATCAAGGAACGATACATATAAATGGTCTTTTATAAAAAAATATCAGTACCTACCGACTTAAAAGTACAGATACTTGTTGAAAATGGCCCTTTGTTTCATAGTAACAGAAATTTAGAAATCAAATTTATTTCTATTAATATAAAAAATTAAAAATAAATATTACAAGTACCTGGCAAAACACTTATTATACTAATTTTTAATATTTGTCTCGAAAATATAATAAATTTTTTCAAAATTACTTGTCTTGAAAAATATTGCAGAATTATTTCTCTGGCATCATAAAAATTTAAAAAACTCTAAGATTAAAAAATAAATGAAAAAAAAAACCGATGCAATTTAAAAGGAAAATAAAACCAAATATTAATTAGTACCTTTGAAACAGTTTTATTTAAAGAAAAAAATAACTTTGGATTTCATTCTGTATTTAGATTTATTTAATTACAAAACACAAGGGACTTAATAAATTTAATTTCATCAGAACACTTCTCAATATTTAAAACAATTTAAAGAGCTCAGTATCAGATTTCTTTTAGTGACAATAATTACCAAAAATTTGTTTACTCTAAAAATTCATGAACATTTGATTAAAAAATTGAAATGCGTTTCCTATGTTCTATTAGTCTTTCTGTGAAATTAATTTGTTATATTTTATAATGAATAGGCCACGATCAAACTGCAGAAAGATCTCGAGAACAAAGTAAAAGAACTCCAGGACAACTTGGAACAACTAAAAAAGCAACTGAAATCGAAAGAAGATGCTTGCATGCGACTGGAACGCGAGAAGGGTGACCTCCAGAAGAAGCAGCAAGCCCTTCTGGACAAAGACAAGGAGGCTTTGGAGAAGACAGCTCAGGAACTGTCCAAGATGAGAACTAAACTGATGGAGATGCAGTCTTCACAGGAGGAGGTCAAGAACGAGAACAAGAAGCTCAAGCAAGAATTGACGGACAACAAGCAAGAATTCAGGAAAAAGGAACAAGAATCCAAGAAGAGGGAACAAGAATCCAAAGAGCTGAAGGATGAACTGAATAAGCTGAAACAAGAGTTGTCGAAAAAGCAAGAAGCTGCAGCAGACAAAACATTGAAGGTCAACATGGAAACGATGAAAATAAAATTAGCCCAATCAGAAGCTTTGTGCGAAGAATTAATGGAAGAAAACGAAGAAATTAAAAAGGAAGTAAGTACTGATGGGGTTTTTTTTTTGCATGTTGTAACTAATGGCACTTGCCGTGGACAAGCCTCTGCAGATACGATCAGTAGATTTTACGCCGAAGAAATGCGTCTCTTTGTTTTACAATTAGCGCCATCTAGGACCAAGAGTACGACTTAGGTACACACACGACACAACCCTTTTTAGGGGACGGACTGCACTCATGTAAATTCATTCATCTCTGATTGTAATTTAGACCTGGAACAGAATGATCACCTCTGACCCAGTACCCTCAGTGATATTACTCTCAATATGGAGGACTAAGCTACCAAGAAAACAGATTTAACGAGCGCCAATCACCACACACTCGGGGAATATTTTGGCCGTTGAGCTTCGAACCCCTAACCTAAGTAGTACGAGTCCAACGCTCTACCAACCAGGCCATCCCGGCCCTCTTTTTTTTAACATTATATATGTGTATAAAATTCTTTATTAATTGCATACTTAGATGTAATATCTTTTTTTTACATGGATAACTCATCTCATCAGTTTAGTTTTGATTGTACTCATTCAATAACTTGCAGAATTCCCGTTTCTGATGAATTTCGGAAAATTAAATATACAGTATAAAATAATCAAGAAAAAATAATTATCTGTTATCATCTGTCTTAAATAATTCTTAAGAAAAAAATTTATTTTTGTGTAAATGAATTATATAATTTCTTATTCTTGTTTCAATTTTATTCCGTATTTTTATTTGATTTTTTTACCCCGCCTACGTATTCTGTTATTTTACTCCATTCGATAAGGTGACAGAGAATCGCTTCTGTAGAAAAATAGAGGGAGTTTTATTTCGATGACATTGATTATTTAAAAACAAATTAATATTTAAAGATTTGATGTATTAAAAAGTAAATTTTATTTTTAGTAACATCCCACTTATGTTCATTAAGGAAATAAGGACAAATGGATTTTTTTTTTTTTTGTAGTTAGGTGTCCAATAATCCAAAGACAATTTTGTTGACAAATATTCATATAATTATCAGATCCTTTAATCACATAAACAAAAAACAAATTCATTTCCTTGAAGTTGCACTCACAAAATCTGTTAATCATTTGTTTGCTACGTAATTATCAACTTACGTAACGCGTAATATTCTTTGGTGTATAAAAACAACCACACGTATCTGCGTAAAATGTAAAAACTTCACTCCCTTTCCAACTTTATCCATCCTTGTGCAGGAAAGGATATATACGTCATTTATTAAGCAGGATAAAAAAAAACGTTATAAATCATAAAACCAGGAGCATTAACGCTTAATGCTTTGAGCTACAGCCAGGTAGGTTTGGGGCATAAAACTCTCCGACAGTGGGCCATGTGTAGGCGGAACTTTCTCTGAGTAATCCTGGACATGAATCAAGAAAAAAAAATTGAGTTACAATGCTAAATTAGTTCAATTTCTCTCTTTTTGAAATGTTCTACATTAAAGTAAAAAGTAGCACTTTCCACGTTGACTTACTTAAAATGATGAACTTTCCCAATTCTCTATAATTACACCAGTAGTTTCTGGAGAAGATGAAAATTATAATTATTTATATAGAGTCTTTAAGAATCTACAAAAATTTAATACTAAATAATATCGTGATTACAATTTAATCGTAATTACAATCTTCTCATAATTTTTGTTAGTTTTTAGATTAAATTTTGAGTAGTTTGTTCTCTGTACAGCGAAAATAGTTTACTTGCTATATTTTTGAATGCAAATAAAAAATTATGTTTAGGTAAGAATTAAAATTTTCAGTTGATTATTTTTGAACTAATTATGAAGTTTGAAATAATATAAATAAGATTTTTCTCTATTTTTTACACAAATTTTAAAATTGAACACAATTCATGTTAAAAGTGAAAACGCATCTAAATTAGGGATAATGTCATAAAAGATTTTATATTTAAATTTCTTAATTTGCATTAATTTCTTTGATGATTTATATTTTAGGGTTTATCAATATAAATGTCATTTTCGATGATTATAGGAAAACAGTAGCACTCGTTAAATTTTTAAAAAAATTTTAATGAAGAATATTATTATACATTTCATTTGTTTTATTCATATTTATAAAGATAATTTGCTATTGATTTTTTACTCATTTTTCGATGAGCTAGAAAAAGAAGGAAAAAATCATTCACTTCACTGAGAATTCTCGATGATAATAATAAATGTAATATTTCGTAGCTTAACTATCAAATAACATTCATTAATTTTAATTACATTTTCATCCTATATCACTTACGCTAGCTGATAAAAAACTATTTTAAGATTTTATAAAAATTAAAAAAATGAATTATAAATTAGAAACAATAAATATTAAATGAGATTTCTAAAACTCCAATTTCTTCATAAACTATAATTCTTACAGCGTTTTTTAGAGAGAAATATTAAATCATAAAGTTGGAATTTCCATTTTCAAGTAAAGAAAATATTTGTTGAATTGTGTATATTCTCTAAAACAATTGAATAGTCTTTAAAATGTTTTCCTATAAAATCAATCCTGGCATTTATAAGAGATTTTTGTATGTAATATAAATTTTTTTCAACATGTACGCTAAAATAATCAATTAGCTAAAAAAATTTAAAAATCTATTATGAAGAACATACTCTAAAAAATGAGGAAACAAATGCAGTAGTATAAAAAAAATCAATAAAATGAGCATGGATACACACGCATGAAGAAAACATGAAAATGTAGAAATATCTTTCAAAAATTATAAAGTTTATTCACAGATTATTTCATATATTTTTTTAATTTCTAAATTAAATAAAATTTTCCTTCGTGTCTTTCCAAAATGAGAAAAATAGTTTATATTGACAATATATGCATAATTAAAATAAAAATAGATCGAAATGTTCAGTTAATAAAGTTCTGTATTTAGGATGTCATTATGCAAAATTCGGTTTTAAAACCCAAAAAATATATATCTATTTTAAAGTCGGTACTTTAAAATTAAAAAAAGAATATTCCAATAATGATATCTATTTCTGCAGGTGAGAGATCTCGAGCAAGAACTTGAAGAGCTTCATGATAATTTCCGAGAGGATCAAGCATCTGAGTTCCGCGGCCTAAAGAAGGAGCTGGAAACGGCCAACAAGAACTGTCGAGTCTTGCAATTCAAGCTGAGGAAAGCAGAAAAGAAATGCGAACTTCTGGAATTGGACAGACATAGTTTAGATGACAAGGTAAAATGGGCATTATTAATTTGCTAATTTTTTTTGTCTAAAATAATAAATAACAAATGTGATATTATTTTTTCATGTAACGCATTTGTAAGAAAATCCTTTTTTTTTGTATTTGTAAAATATTCTTTATCTATTTTGTTTTAGTATAACGTTTAATATAGCATTATGCATCATTTCGAGCGTAATATTTCCAAGTCAAAAGAGACAATGAAATTTCGCTATTAGTTGTTCATCATGTATTAATATCGGTGGTCAGATTTTAAATGTGGAATAGACTATTCACATTAAAAGTATTTACCTTACATTTTATAATTCAGTGTCTTGCATTTAGAAAATAGCGAATTGATTTAATCTTTGAATTAATTAATTAATTTAATTTAATTCTCTTGAGTGACAGAAAGTTTACCTAGAGTTTTAAAATTTATTTAATTAGTTAGACCAAATCTAAAGAAGTGAACTTCATTATAAAATATAGTAACATAATTCTCCATATTATAATATATTTTATGAAGATTGCCTACTTTGATTTTGACATAATAATATTTCAAAGACAAAACGCAATAAATGGTTATATCAATTTACTGTTAACAAATTACGAAAAAAAATCATATTTAACAAATATAATATTATAGCTCATACTTAACAAAATATTATAACGTTTAGAATAAAAAAATGTTCCATATTTTACGGCTAATATTTACCGAAGTATGTGTTATACCGAAGAGTAATATCTAGAATTATTTTCTTTTTTTGTAAAATTACACCCAATTTAAGCAGTTACTTACTGGGTTTTCAAAACAAACCTCTTTTTAATTTACATTTACGGTTTTTTGGTAATATAATTATTTGAAAAAATCAATTTGAAACGTATCATTATGAAATTTTGTTAAAAAAAGCAAATTTAAATAAATTTTCTTAATTAAAAAAACTTTTGGGAGCAGTTTTTATATAAGTTCCGTTTTCGCTGGCATTTACATATTACATTTTGTATTTACATATTTCGTAGGTATTTACAAATGATATTTGAGTTTAGTAATTCTTTAATTTTTCATATTTACATTCTTATATTTATATATATACATATATTTCATATTTCTCCTTTTCTGCAGTATAATGGTACTGTTATAATCTCCATTTTTTGCTTAATCAACTTTTAAAATATTTATCAAAATGATACTATAAGAGGATGCTTTTACATAAGTCAACTTGGCCTAAAACAGCAAGAAACGTATCATAGGGCTTTCAAGGGTCCAGTGGAATAATGGTGTAAATTGGAGTAGAGAGGGAGGGAGATGTAAATTGAGAGAAATTTCTTGTAGTTATTAAATTTTAGATTAAATATGAAAGTAGCAATGAAAAATAATATACACGAAGAGAATTTAAAAACAGAATAGTACTGTATTTTTCTATATAATTATGTACATATTTGTTTTTAAAATAATTTTTAAGTTTTCATTTCATATAACAATATAAAATCTAGCATTAAACTAACTAACTCACTTGGCAAATATTTCTGCTCAAGACAAAACAAGTTAATCAAAAATTCATTCTAGTTTACCATTTAGAAACAATTAGGTAAATATTAATCTTCCGTCACTTCTGCAAAAGATGTTATGCATCTTAATTATTTACAACATTTGTTTCCAAGCCTATTTCTTCCAACTAAAGCTTAGTTTTTACTTTATAGAAAACTTTTGGTGTGCAATATATTTTCTATATCTTTTCTTCAGAAAAGATATTAAAATGAATAAAATATTTCATACGTGACTTAAATAATGTAAAAAGTTCCTGAATCTTTTATTTGATGATAATGAATGCTTGTACCGATGTATTAGAACTGTGTTCCTAATTGTACAAATGTTTTAAATCAAATCAACGAAAACTGTTGAGTTTTGTTAATTTAATATAAGATTGCCTTGTTCATTATTCATTATATTTGTTCGGTAAATATCGTATTCTAAATCTGTTAACAACATTTAGCAGACGATTTCTTTTCAAGCATTTTATAACTGCTACTATTTTTTATTTTAATTAAAATATCATTAAAAGTTAAAAGCAAACGATTTTGTCTTTGATAAACATATTTTGATAATTTAATTTTTGTATAATAGCAGATGATCAATTATAAACCTTTTGGAATCTGGCAATGCTTGCATTATATACTGTTCAGTGAAAAGAATAAGTAGGTAGATGGAATTCTAAAATGTTTCGAGTATTATTTTAGTTTTAAGAATTTTGGACGCTTTGCAAGCTATAGTTTGAAGCTTAAGAAAGCGGTTTATTTTAAAGAAAGCATTCAAAAAATAATAGATTTTGAAAAATTCATATTTGATTAATGTGAAAAATTATATGAATATATTATCAATTTTTTCTAATTTTCAAAAGTGATGCTACCCTCCCAATGTGGACGCTTTTAGGGATGAACAAGCTTTCAGTTTGATCCTTATGTGGTAATTTAAGAGTTTGCCAGAGCTTAATATCACTTATTTATACTTTTCCTTTAAAAATCTAGGTACTTACGTATTAGACCGTCTATCTTTATCGCCAAATTTGAAGTCATCGCCAATGAGTTGATAAACCTTCAATTATGGCAATTCGGCAATGGTGTAATCCGTTGATCTTTATCGCCAAATTTAAATCCGTCGCCAATGAGTTACTAAACCGTTGGCGAAGACGGTCTAATACGTAAGTACTAAGATCTATTTCTCATTAATAATAATCAAAGCTTTTATTAGAAGTAATGAAGAAACAATAAATAAATCAAAATGGAAACATTGTACACTCTTTTAAGTGTTCCCTTCTGTGGATGGAAGTAACTAAATTTCTCAATACTCTGTGTGAATTTGTTGATATACACAATTCACTTCTCTCTCAAAATCTAGAGAATGATTTTCTTTTCTAGTTACGTGAATATCAGGCAGCTGTGCGTCAAGATGTGGATCGAAGTAAATTCAAGGAGTTGGAAAAAGAGTTGAGCCTAGCTCGCAACCTCACCACCAGCTTGGGAAAAGAAGTCAAGGAGCTGAAAGAAGCCCTGACACGAGCTGAAGCGGAGAATGACGTGTTGCGTCAGGCAGGGGGCGGGACGAGGAGTGTTACGCCCACGTCTCAGGTGAGATAATGGCTGTCATTAAGTGTCATAACTGTCTCGCTCAAACGAGATTCTTTGCCCAGATTGAAGAATAAGTTGTCAAAAGATGCTCCTTTGCAGCTTATTTTGAAATTTTCGTGTATCTATTTTTTGGTTTTAGTCTTGAAGAAATGGTAGATGAATAATTAAAAAGGACATACGTACAGATGCATTTACTGAAAAAAGATTAATAAAATATAAATATGCATTAAAATTTTAAAAGTCAAAGTAATAAGTGGCCTTTTACCAAATGTAATCTTCTGAAGAAATTTTTTTTTTTTTAAATTTCATCTAAGTGAAGATTTTCAGCGCATTTTAATAATTAATTAGCTGTTTGGTTCGATTTTAAGAAGTTTTTAATTTCTTTTTTCTTGAAGAGGGAGATGCAGGTGCATGTATTTCCTTTAACAATATTTAACAATTGTCATTGGAGAATAATCTCAGGTTATTTCAAAACTGAATACTAATGTAACTAAACTAAATTAACTAAATCAAAACCTTTTCTCCCTCTAAATAAAATGTTATCTTTAAAATATTTTGCAGAATTATACGCTTTTCGAATACTTTTCAAATGTATTCAATATAATTTGAGACGCCATATGAACACATTATGTCTTTTCCAGAATTCAGTTTCTGGTCATAAAATGTGTACTAAAAGCGGCAAATGAATACTCGTCTCCGATCAAATCACAGATATTAAAAAATAAAGAAATTGCAAACAGACATCTTTTTGCCTAGGGGACAATCATAATAGAACGGTACCAAAACTATTATTCAAATATTTTTCGAGATTCCTTACCATGAATACAATGTTTCATAAATATTGTCTCTCCTCCTCCCAGTTCTGAAACATAGCAATTCATACTGACTCAGAATATTTCCCGCTGTAAGCATTGGATATTGTTTTCTTTCATTGAGCAACACCTGCCAGAAAAAGATGGTTGTCGTTTTAAATCATTTTTTTTTGTTCTGTCCTTCCTTCTTTATTCTGTTTTTTTTTATCATGTCAAAACATGATGCTGTTTTGGGGATGAGGTATTTGAGGTATTTGGCGTCAACAAAAATCTGTCGGCGAAAAATAAATTTTTTTTATCTGCACGAGCAGCTCAGAAAATCAGCTTTTAATAATGCGTTACCATTGCATTTACAAAAGCTCTAATTAAAAAATTAAGTTAATGACTACAGCGAATAAAACCTATAAAAATTGATTATATTATTATTATTATTATTAATGATTATATTAATTGATTATATTATATTAAAAGCATGATTATATTAAATGAAATAAATAGGAAACATGATATTTTTTAAAACAATAAATGCGAGACAAAGTTTTTTTTAATAGTTTGCAATACTAAAGTGATTTATTGTATGAAATGAAAAAAATATAATTTAAAATGTATAAAATGAGTAATAAAATGAATAAAAATATAATTTAATTGCACGAGCGCGTGGTGTTTGGCCTTTCAAGAAATTATGTTCTGACACGATGCATTGAAATATGAATAGCATATTAATTTTAATCTTTTTTCTTCTGCGATTAGAACGGTTCAATATTACATTTCCAGTCGGCATTTAATACATTTAAATTTTTGTCTTTCAGAATAATTTTGACGACAATTAAAAAGGTATTTATGTTTTTAGATATAACAATTATTAATTTAACCGAAGTTCCGCAATTTAATATGAAAAGATTTTATATTTAAATTACACAAGAAAAAAACTGTAATAACATTTTTTGTTTATTTTAGTAGTATTTTTGATTGACGTTATTTTCATTGCACAAAACATATGTTTTACATCTAGTCCTTTTAAAAGTTTTCTGCTTTATAAACTACTTATATAATTGAAGCTTACTCCTTAAATAATGATAGGATATTTATATATTTTGAAAAACTTTCCATTTTTCATTAAATTTTCGAAATTTCAATGGCAATAGAAATCTTTTTTTAATTTTTCAAACTATCACCTCAGGGTAGAAATTAAGGAAATACTGCGAAGAATTCCCGAAATTACGTAAAAATGAAGAGAAAAATTAGAATGATAATTTTTGAATAAGAATCAAATGAGATCTGAAAAATTTATTTACTAATTCATCACATTTTATTAACTGTTCAATCAATGTAAAATTTCCGCGAAATTTCTAAAGAACAAAAATAAAAATAAAAATAACTGACAACTTTTTATATATTTTTATAGGCTCAAAAAGTTTAAAAATTAGAAAATAATCTCATAATCTACATTGATTATATTCGTTTATTCAGTTCAGAAAAACGCAATTTCTTACTGAAAAATATTAATAAATAGTTATTTAAATTTCTAATTCTCCAATTCTCAAACATTTTTAAATTTCGATGGAAAATTTTCAGAAATAAAATAATAGCCCGTTCATATAAAGCTTGCGCTGTGACACTTCTTAATATGCAGGGTAGCCGACTCGAATCATGGCCCAATATCTAAACACTCAAAAATAGGTATGTACTTTGAATTTATAGCATGTTTCAAATATCTTAAAGAATCATTTTTTATGTAGCTTGAATCAGTAAATGTAATGATAAATATACTATATCTAAATTTTCGTTCAGTTCTCCTGGTTTTGTCAGTTATAATACAGATGAATATGTTTTTGTGTTCTACAGATCAGACCAATTGACGTAGAGCTACAAACTAACTCGGCCGGTGGAAAAGTGCACCTTGGGAAGGGTTTTTAAAAACATTTTTAATTAGAATTTCCTTTAATAAAAATCAAGAGAAATTTGGATTCTTTCCCCATTTAACTTGTGAAAATATTACAGTACAAAAATAAAAATTCAATATAATTAAATTAAAATTAAAATAATTATCTATTTAATGATATCAATGTTTTAACTTGTAAATTAAATTTACATTTTTAATAAATTATAAAAATATTTTAACCATCCAATTATTATTATATTAACCAATATTTAACCATTCAATCACTTTTTTTTGCATAAATTAAAAAAATAGTAATAATAAATTTTTAATGCAGGAGCCAATTACCTGTGCACAGAGAAAAACTAGCTTTTATCAAGGGATTATCATCAAGTTGACAAAAGTTCAAATTAAAAAAATAAGCTAACTATTAAGTTAAATTAAACCTAGAAATATATAATTTTCAGCATGTATCTGTATGAAATAAAATAAACATGAAATATACATTTTCTAAAAAATAAATGCAAGAAAATTTTTTTATATGATCTTTTCCGAATCTATAATAATAATTCAATGAACCAAGTTTATTTAAGGCAAACACATAGATCAATATGTACAGGATAACCACTGTAATCAGCTAATTTGCAAAACTTCACTAATTAGAGTATATATTTAAAAAATTGGTCCAATTAGAATAAATATATTTAATGTAGTTTTAATTAATAAATGCTCTAATGAATTATGAATTTGAAATTTTATATGAAGATTGTCTGTTTTTTGAGTAATATTTAATAAAATATTCTTGACACACCAATATTTTTTTAAAAAAAAGATCCAATCTTTTGAAATTAAAATTAATTGAATTATGAAAATTTGAATGCATTTATTCTAAAAAAGAAGCGCGATTTTAGACCTCCATCAGCGGTTTTGAAGAATATACGCTAATCAATGCTTGGACTTTCCTCAAGACTGATTGTCTAAAATAATAAAATTATTAATTGTTCTAAAATAAAGATATTCAAAACCTTATAATTCGATCAGACTTGATCACAGAAGACTGAAAAGTTAGAGTGTCTGGATAGTTTTATTGAATATGATTTATAGGATCGAAGGGCTGTATAAAACTTAGGCTTGTTGAAACAATTACGTTGTTTTCAGAAATACATTTATGTATTGAAATAAAATAAATTATTATATAACATATTAAAATTTTTTGATGATAAAATTTAATTTATAATCAAATTCATTACATTTTTTTATGATGAATCAGAAAAAGTGTTATTGAATAATTCTTTAAAATAATTCATAAATTATATTTTTAAAAAATGTTCTATAGTATGCCTGAGATTACATTGCTGAAGGATTAAATTTTTGGCTTCAATTTAAAATATATATATTAAGTTCCAGCAAAATAATGTTCTTATTTATTAAAAAAATAAAAAAATTTATGTCAATTTGCATAATTTAATTCATAAATTGATGGATTTGAGAGTAAACCTACTTTTTATGGCTTTGGAAAGTTGAATTTTTTAGAGAGTTGAATTTTTAAGAGCTGAGAGTTGAGAGAGTTTTAGAGAGTTGAATTTTTAAATAAGATATAATAAATAATAAGTTTTTACATTAAAATCTCATTTTAAACTATAAAAAGCAACTCTTTATTTTTAAAATAAGATTATGTTTTTGGTAAATTTTGGCTTAAATTATATTTTAGAGAATAATCGCAAACAGTCCTGAATAAATTAATCCTGAAATAAATTAATGATAAATATATTTTCCTGGTTCCTCATCTATTTTATGTTATATATTTTTACGCAAAATCTTCCCATCTTGTATATGTTTCACGCACACCTTTATCTTGAACAGAATTCTGCACTTAACTGCAGAGTCCCTAAGAAGTGCTCCAATATCCGGCACTTAGTGAACGAGTTGCTCTTCACACAAGAACCTATAACACAGATAAGGTTCGAGCTTCAATACGGTTTTTTAAAAAAATTTAATGCCGTATTTTCCCCATGAAATCTATTATACTACCATAATTTCTCGGAATGTTGCGAAATATGAATTTATCTTTATAAATATCACGCTGAATGGAAAGCTATCATGGGGGTAAGTTTCTATTTTTAGATTCTATTTGTGAGTTTGAAGATGAGAAAAACTTGACGGATGTTTCACTTAGAAGTGGATCCTTTCAACGTTTCTTTCCACGGTTTTCTCAAGCAAGGAGAAATATTTTTGGTTGCAGTGAAAAACGCCGTTGATAGCGAAAAAACATTGTAAATGAAGTTTTTAGAGATAATTTGTTCTTTTGAATGCTCGTCAAAGAGTTTTAAAAGAAGTGCGATCAAAGAATTACTGAATGTTGCTATTAAGACTAAGTCTCGATGGGTTAGCTGCAATAATTCCATTCATTTTTATCATGTCAGAACATGATATTGATTTGGAAATGTGGTTTCTGGCATCAACAAAAATCCGAAGGCGAAAAATAAAAATTTTATTATCTGCTTTAGCATCTCAAAAAATCAACTTTTAATAACGCGTTGCTATCACATTTACAAAATTTCTGATTTAAAAAATAATAAGTTAATGACTACAGCAAATGAAACCTAGAAAAAGGTCATTTTGAGCACGAGATTATAAGAAATGAAATAAATGGGAAATGGGATATTTTTTTAAACAATGAACGCGAGTCAAAGTTTTTTGGATCGTTGGCAATACTAAAGTGACTCATTCAAAGAAACCATTAAAATGAATAAACATATAATTTAACTCGCACGAGCACGCGGTGCTTGGCCGTTCAAGAAATGATGTTCTGACATGATGCATTGAAATATGCACAGCAGATTTCATTTTAATCTTTTTTATGAACTTCAAGAGATTTAAAATCTGCCACATATTTTTTTATATTTCCAACCAACAAAATAAAATCAATGCTTCGGTGATATTTTCATTGACAATATTATCTAATAATGTTAAAAAGAAAAAATTTAATATAAATGTGCTAAAAATGTAGAGTTTTTGCAAATTTAAAGAAGGAAATTAAAAATAATTAAATATCTATTTAAAAATAGAAATATTTTATATGTTATTTTCATTTACTCATAACAACTAAATCGTGATTCAAATGTTTGGTTATAAATATTCATAATTTTAAAAGATTTATTTATTCAATTTAAAATCGTATGTTTCCCTACTATTAGTATTTGGACAACCGATTTTTTCTCATAAAGTTAAAAACATCTCTAATCTAATTACTTTTTATAAAATAAATATTTCACCGAGATTATGCCAAAGAATAATTTGATATGTTAAAAAAAGCTTTTTTTAAATTTAATAGCTGAAAGTTTTAAAAGCAAAATTTATTTATTTTTCTATCATAAAATAGTCTATATTTCTGAGCTCCAAAATTTTTTTTCAAATGTTTCTTTATTGTATAAATGATTTGACCCACTTAATTTTAAAATTAATGAATTCTTCATGATACTTAATGTACAGACATTTCTAAAAGTTTTATTTTGAAAAAATTAATGATGCCATTCATCACAGCTAAAAATATAATAAACTTTTTACAACAATAAGTTATTTATACAAATGAGATATTTTTAGTTCTGAAGCAAAAGCATTAAGAATAGTTTTAGAAATAATACGCGTTAGCTTTGCCTTACTATTGAATTTACCGATTATTTCTAAGCTATTCGGCACTTTAAATCTGCTGATAATCCTGCAGTAGATAGATATTACAATCGAAAATAATGAATCCAGCTAATGCTTAATCAAACCTTTCCGAATTCTTTGCAAGTCTTAGAAGAATATATATATGTGGCATAGGTATACTCCGTCCCGGCCGAAACCATTCGGATATAAGGAGGAGCCGCCGCAAAGCAACATCCACCGGGCACGGAAGTGCAGGTTAATCAACTTAATTTTCAAAAAAATTAATTCAAAAAACCATATCGGAAAAAGATACGAATTTAAATTCTCAAAAATTGTCACCTTGTCTCTAAAATGTAATGTAAACAACGTTAACTAAGAAAATGCTGTTAAAAAGAAAAAGGTATAAACATTTCAACAGATATAAGAGGAACATAAAAAAGTAAACATCGTTAACTAGGAAAATGCTGTTAAAAAGAAAAAGGCATAAACATTTCAACGGTTATTAGAGGAACATAAAAATGTAAACAACGTTAACTAGGAAAATGCTGTTAAAAATAAAAAGGTATAAACATATCAACGCTTATTAGAGGAACATAAGAATGTAAACAACGTTAACTAAGAAAATGCTGTTAAAAATTTTTAAAAAGTATAAAACAACTATATACAAAGTAAGCTCTTGGTAACCCAAAAGCAAATAAAATATATACAAAATATAGTTTCCATATACAATATAGATGTAAGAAAACTAATGTCAAAACAAAGAGTAACTTCAATAGTGTTCCACGGATTCCAACTGCATAAGATTATTGATAATTTCGGAAGCACCTGCCCTAAAGAGAGGGAATTTTAATAGCAATTTGATGTCCAAATTTCTCTAGCGTAATTGCCATGTTGAGTAGCAGAATGTATAATCTTACCACAGAGTAAGAAAAAACGAAGTTTAATGTTAGATACGTTCGCAGTTTCGTTTGCCTGGTGGCTATAATGGTCGCAAATTATTTGCCGAATTTGGCAACTTATATGATGCAGACATGATCCATCAAGTGAGAGACATTGTGCACCACTATCCTATATTCTGGATAACATTGGGTTTATTGATGAAATATGACTTCAACCTTCTATTTACTTAAATAGTCTATCATATTCTGGTGTTTAGATCTTGGCGGGATCTGAACATCATTTTATGGAACATTTAACACTGCTTCTATAAAAAGTCGCTACGTGATATTTTATATCTAGTTCGATGTTCCGTTACACTACTTCGTAGAGCACCAAATTTTAATACTTTTGATACATTCAAGCACATTGTCCTACCGTCAGGAGAAAAACCCTAGTAACCCTAAAAGTAAGAATCTGTCGCCTTGGAAATGAGACATTCCATTACATTTTTGGGGGTGACGGAAAGGACTGTATTTTATTTGGCGCCAAAATAACAGGTTTGAAGAACCATTATCGTTAGAAGAATCGCCGATTAGAAGCCTGATCTTCCTTTGTACTTTGGTCCATGCCATTGTGATTTTTCTCATCAATTCTATTTTATGTTTTACTCCATCAATCTTTGATCTCAGCTATGAAGGAGAACCTACCATTTGTTTTAATTAGTGAATTTATCTCAGAAAGTTCCTCAGATTAATAAATCGTAACGGAATTAAACACGTGAATCACAAAGAAATCTAAAATAATTGCCTCTAAGCATTTGATAAGTATCGTAGAAACATGAACTGGCCCTATTTTGCCTATTTATAAGCATCCAATGAAGAATTATCAGCAAATTCAGTGAAACCATTTTGTATGCCTCGCCCTATTATGACAAAAAACAAATTTAGTTTTAGTAATACTTATTTCCGAATACAGTCCCACTTTTGAATCTGGATGAAGGACGGATCGTTAAAAAAACATATCGAATTGAAGGTAAAGTTTTTCTTAGATGTTGTTTGGGTGGCACAAAAGAATGCTCCGAATATGCTGCCAAGGATTTTTCTTACGAATGGCACTATGTTTCAAAAGGCATTTGAACTTGTACGATTGGACAAACATAACTCCCACGAATACTTTTTTCTGAGATAATTTGTATACTATTATTTTAGAGAATCAGCTGCGAATAACTTTCATTTTTTTATTTAATAAAAAAATTAACATACTATAAGCATGATGAAATAATTAAAATTGTTTCTAGCTATTATGAATTAATATTCTATTGTCATTTTATTGAATACTTTTTTTTAAATAATTACCATCATCTTTCATTTGATAATATCAGTTTTCTTTTTTATTGAATTATGTTTGAAATGGCTTTTACTATTACTTTTAAGGAATTAGAAGGAAAAAAATCCAGTATAACATGATTTAGCTCATTATTTTACATAATTATATACCAAAAATATTTCACTTAATATATTGCATTATTGATTAAAATATAATAGTTTATAAAATTGATTGCAGTTTTAAATCTAGCACTGAGAAATATTTCACAAAAATTCATTAATATAGCTATCAAAATAAATGGAAAGAGATTTAGTTTTTAGTAAAAGATATTAAAGTCAGTAAAAATAACAGTGGTTTGCTGACGAGAGAACGTTTTTTTAAAGAAAAGGGAGGACGGGGGGGGGAGATTAATGAAAATTCAAATTATTAACTTTTAACATCGTAGTTTGGTAATATTTTAATCTCAATTCGTCTATTTTTAGTTTATTTTTCAATATTATTCTTAATTATATTACAGTATATAGTGGGAAAATATATTTAATATTGCCACCAGGCACATAAATATGAATCCATTTACTAAAATAATGAAAAATATGGCTGTAAAATATAATTTAAAATATTTAAAAAAATAAGTAAAATTACAGAAAATTCATTGAAATCGTTGAAAACCTTTTTTTAAGTGATAAAAATGAGTTTTATACAATAGCAGGCTTTAGCACTTATTGAGATGAAAATGTAAGAATTTCTGATAATTTTTAATTAGAAATTCCAATTAAATTTAAAAAAAATAATTCTTAATTTGCAATAAATAATTATCCAACGTATTTGACTTTTAAGGAATTAGAAGGAAAAAATGGATTAGCTTATAATTATGTAAAATAATTTAGCTCATTATTTTACATAATTATATACCAAAAATATTTCACTTAATACATTGCATTATTGGTTCAAATATAAAAGTTTATAAAACTTATTGCAGTTTTGAATCCAGCAGTTATAAATATTTCTTAAAGAATCATTAATATAGCTAAGTATTGTGATATGCACTTTTGAGCGTTTTGAGTTATTTTTTTCAAAATGCGTGTCTCAATTTACAGATAAAATTTAGCTTAAACTTTTAAACAATAAAAAGAATAAAATGAATATTAATAAAATATCTACTTTCTAAAGGAGTCAAATTTAGAAGAGTTTCCTACAATAACCACAAGATATATCAGGGAACAGTGCGATGATTTTCGATGAAAATATGCAAACACAAGTGTGCCATCTATAATAATTGGTTTTGTGCCAGGTATGCAAATAACACTTCCAACTAAAACAGTAAATTTCTTTTCGGTGCAACAATGAACGATTATACAAATTCTAAGCTGTCATGCACTTTGGCAAGGTTGGAAAAATATACTGCATGATTCAAAAGTAACGCGTGAATGTGCACACAATATTAGATATTTCATAATCACTTATGGTGATGATATTTTAATTCTACATATTTTAACTCTACGTATTCTAATTCATCATTTCTTTCTTTTGGACGCATACATAGATTACGGAAACGGGGGGAGGAAATCATCAAAATTTGAAATTTCTGGTAACAAAAAGTATTTAGTAGCTGAATAAGCTATATTCTTTTCCGGAAAAGAAATTATAATTTAGTCCATAATTTCTGTCATAGCAGAAAGTAGTATGGCAGAATATACTAAGAGTGTGAATAGATTACTTTTAAGTAACGTTCTCTATATAATATTATAACTTCAAAAACTTTCCTCTTCTTGTATTTGTTTAGACCTACTTAACATATTATTAAAATGAATTTCGAATAGTTATATAAAGAGATTAGATGTGCTTAATATCTTAGTAACATTCGGAATCCTTATTGCTTGCTTCACGTTTTAAAGAATATCGAAATTTTAAATTTTAAGTATCAAAGTGTATTTATTTACATACATTATGTGCATTTACAAATTAGTGAGGTGGCATCATTTTTGGTATTAAAAAATGTATCCTTTTTATTTTGTGGCAGCATTTTTTTTCTTTCTCTCAATATCCTTTTTACTTTCACAACACCCTTCTGTTTCTTACCTCCCTACGCAGGTACTATCCACAATTTTAGAACCATGAAACGCAAAATAGGGATTACTATTAAAAACCTATGATTATGTAGCTTTAACGAAACAAGTGATCGTTCCAAAAGCTGTTTTAACTTTGATTCACTTGACTATGTTCAGTTTTACAGTTTAAATTAAATCTGCAAAATGTTTCCTTGTCATCTGAATCTTTGATGGGGACGATTCATTAGCGCTCCGTCGGTGCTGATAGCACATGACAAAAAGGTTCAGGTGCCCGAAGGCGGTAGCAATGTCCTTCCTCGTCACAATGGGGAGCCAAGTCAAAAGACGACTTGTCGTCTGAATCTCCAAACAATGTCGTTTGGTCTCTGGCCAAGGATGTTGCTTGTTGCCACTAAAAATAACTCAAAAAACTCCGACACTTGCAGTCGGGAAATGCCTACTCGGTAGATGAGCTTTCATCTTTTTCTTCTTCGCCTTTAATCTATTAATTTCTAGAGCTCTTAATGACGCTCTTTAAGATCTCATAGAGCTGGAATGACGTATAGCAAAGATGTCAGAGAGGGAAATGCAGCAAAAGCTGTGCGTGTCATACATATTTGTTAAAATGCTTTCTTTCTTGTTATAAACAGAAAAAAAAACTTCAATATATTGCCATTTTCATCACTGTAATTTATAACGAAGTGTTAATATATATTTATATATTCCAAATATATAAATGTATATTTTATAATATATACTTATATATTTGAAGGTGCTAATATATTTATATTCGGAAGTGTTAATATTTATTTATATATTTAAAAATATATAATTAGGGATTTAATGAAATATTTGAGAAAAATAATTTTTAATATCTTTGAAATTATTTAAATTTGATTCATATTTACTAATTTATATCATTTTCTAGTAGCAATAGATCAGCATTTAAACATTTCTTTAAAGATAAATTACGTTTCCAATGACAAAAAAAACACCCACCTTTTTTTTAGAGAGGCATGAACAATTTGAAAAACTGGTATATTTAATCTGGTTAATATAAATTGAGCAAATAACATATATCTAGGATAATTTATCAAGAATTGTATAATGATTCCTTCATTGAAAATAGAAGTATTAACTCAATAATAGGGTAACGTTTATCAAATAACTTAGGAAAAAAATTTTTAAGCGATTTAGGTTAAACTTTAAGCTCTTAACCCTATTCTGTACTACTGAAATATAGTCAATCACACCATTTCAATGGATGATATTGGCTTTATAATGACCTTAAGTATTTAATTATAATGATTGTGCAATCTACTAATGACTTTAATGCTTTTCAATATGATTTAAATTCCAGAAATATTGTGCGGGAGTACATCTAGTAATGTTAAGTAATAGTCACATGGTGAACACAAAAACTCAGCTTGGATCCCTTTTCTAAATTTATATGTGACCTCAGGTCAATAATTTTTCAAATCAATGATGTAATATGTCATCCATTATTCTGACAACCATTCAATAATTTTGAATTTATGGAATTTCGGTTGCTTTATGGATCTAATACTTTTTAGCCATCCTCTTTTTTGAAGAATTTTTATGATTATCTATAAATGATGGATATAATTAAGATCATATTTATTAATGCAATGAAAATAGTAAAACCTCGTTGAGATATCAGTGAATATTAAATTTTTTTTCTATGATATTTTACTATTATTAATGACAGTTCTTTAGTAGATTTAAATGTGATGTTATTAAAATTTCTACAAATTGTAAGATATATAAAAATATAAATCTGAATAATATTTTACATACTTCGTTACTAAACTAGCTATCTATGTTAATTAATCATTTTTACTTTTGGAATGCATTTTGGTTTTAGAAGAAAATTTAAGAATAGTATTTCTCCAAATTAATCGTATATTTCCACAATGATGTATCATCCACAATTTGCTGCTAAAATCAGTTTTATCTATGATGATAAACATTTATTGAAATTTAAAATTTTCTATAAAGGCACAAACCAGCACAGAACCTGCGCAAATTTCAACACAGATCTACAATTTTATTGCTATGTCTATACATCGAAATTTATAAATCTAGATTATTTCCTTTTAGAGCCATAACCATAAAACCAGGTACAGACAAATTAACTTAGAAAATCTAAAATGCGTAAAATCATCAAAATCCAAATATTTTTACCGAATTACGATATCGAATATTTTGATGTTTGCTTTACTTCCTTTTGCATGCTTTCTAAATGAAAAAAAAATGGCATTTAAAGTTCAAGAAGTGATGTTCTTCAAGTTTTTATTTCCATTTTTGGATTCAATGAGAATTTTAATATTTCCACCTTCTTCTTTCTTGTTGATATGAATGGTTGTGTTAAAATATTGATTGATATTTAAACCTTCTTAGTCTTGATTTTTTCTTTTTATCTTTTTTTAAGAAAAGGAGCATTTTACTGCCGTATTATGTTTTATTCCTTCAACATTTCAATAATCCATTACTAAATCTAATTAGATAGTAATAATTTTGAAAAAAAAATAGAATTCATTTGAGGGATTAAATTTGTTCGAAATTTATATCTAAATGGGGTGAAAGCTCTGTAGTATGATTTTTTAAACTTTTATTTGATACATAAAATTATTAGTGAATTTAATTTAATAAGCATTGTGATTAACAAAAAATATCATTTTAAATTATGAAAATAAGTTTCTAAAATAGTATTCTTTATGTCTAGATATTAAATATTCTAAATACATCATGCAATTTATTCGACTAATTACTATGGGGAAAAAATATACTTTGAAATGTAATTTTTAAAATACAAAAGTTTTTTTTATAATAAAAAATAATTCATTATATCTCTTCTATAAATGTTATTAAATTTCTTCGTTTTAAAAATATTTTTTGCTTCTTTCTCTTCTTTCATTTCCTTCAACAATCTTTTATATTCTTTTTTTATTGTGATTTTTTTATCTTTCTTATTTCAGCAGCCTGAGGGACAGATAACCCATAAAAATAATGATATTAATTTAATCATATAAAGTAACTTTGAGGAAAAGCATCATATCCCCAAAAATGAAATTTTGTTTGCCTTATAAATATAGAGTAATTTTATTGGTTAACTATACTTGCAAAATTATATTTAAAAAATATGGCAAAATTGCTTTAATTGTTAAAGTTTGGAACTCTGTTAAATTTCTAGTTTGCTAGATATCTCGAGAAGGTAAAAAGGTTTACTAATTATTTTAAATATAAAAATAATACGGGTAATAATACGATTTCATATCTAAAATCAAAATAATATTTTTACTTTTTACATAATTTTCCTACCAACATTTCAAAATAAAGCATATTTTTTCTAATATTTTTTTTTTAGTTTCAATACACTATGATATAATAATTTCTTGTATTCTTATCTGTGTCCTGAAAAATATGGTTATTCATGCATTCCAGAGCCGCCTATCTCCAGTGGTGAAAGAAAGCTTAATGGGAAAAGACTACGAAGCTCTCAGTCACGAATTAGCTGATACAATGGAACGGGAAAACGATCTGAGGGAGCAATTGAAATTCAGCGAGGAGGAAAGCAAGCAAGTTAGAAGAAAAATATTAGCTTTGGAACAGGAAAACGAGACCCTCATGTTACAGATAAAAAAATTGACCAATATCGTGCGGAAAAAAACTGGTGACGGTAAGTCCCCTCTTTAACATTTGACCACATCTGTTTCATTATCTCCGAAATAAAAAAGGGAGAAAGAGAGTGTTAGCCGATTCTAGGGATGGCATAGGTATTCTCCACCCAGGCCGAAGCCATTCCGATATAACGATGGGCCGCCGCGAAGCAACCCCCACCCAGCACGGAAAGGCAGGTTAATCAATTTAATTATCGTAAAACTTAATTCAAAGGACCAGATCGGAAAATAAAACGATTATAAGTTTCCAAAAATTGTCACCGTGCCTCCAAGTATAGTAATTAGCAAAAATTTCAACAGTTATTAGAGGGACATAAAATTGTACACAACTTTAATTAAGAAAATGCTGTTAAAAAGAAATTGCCAATTCGAGGGATGTATCATAGAATTCTTGGATTCGAAACCCATAATCTCCAAACTTAACAGGCGATACATATATTGTCATGGTATTGAGATTTTTTTAGCAAATGGTTATGTATGGTGATAGTAATCATTTTATGGAACAATAATAACAATATACCAAAAGAAAGAGGAGAATGAAAGAATTGCACTAATCAAGTAAATCGTCATTATTTCGACTAGGTTTTGAAATAGAAAGGTGATTTGAAGCACTATTTAAAAAAAAAACTAGGCCATGGTACTTTGAAGAAAGTCAGCTGTACTGCAAAATATCAGTTTTTCACAGGCTACTCTTCCTGTCTATCCATTACGATGCCTTCGTAATTTGGCTGATAAATAAGTTTAATTTTGGATATTTTATTTATTATAAATAGTAAAAGGAAATGACTGCGATTTAAGGAAGAGCTCCTACTACCAAAAACTTTGTGCGAAAATTTTCATATACAAATTCTGAAAGGATATAATTTCGATATTTAAACACACATGCGCTGGTTTGAAAATATCTTTGAGTACAAATTTAAAATCTTATTTTAGTTAAAATTCTCTATATTTTAATAATCATGAAGTTTGAATAAATAATTCGTAGAACACTAGTAGATTTTTTTTCTTTTGAGAAAATTTTAATAAAATCTTATCATACTTACTATATACTTACTTACTATATATTCGACAGTAATCATATGCATTTTAATCTTTGAATTTAAACTTTAAAATTTAAATTTTACTAAAATTTAAAAAAACTAAAATCTAACTAAAAATAATAAAATCTAAAAAATAAAATTTAAATTTAAAATCTTTGAATTAAAACAAAAAATTATAGTTTCAATATATTCACTTGTGCAGTTGATTTACTGGTGGTTTATCTACTAGGTTTTCGTTGGCATAATATAAATCATAAAATATTAAATGAATACATACCATGTGAATCTTTGCTCAATATTTTATAAGTAGGTTTTTTTATATTTTCAATTTCTTTTAATACTTTTGGGAAATTTCAAGATTCAAATTGGGAAAAGGCATACGACAACAGAGAATAAATTTTATGACTTATTCTTCTGAAATTCATACCAAATATTGAGAAATCTAGCAATATCATGTTTTTATTGCAAATAAAATCTCGGTATATTAAAAATTTCATTTTGAAAAAAGAAAATGTATAAACTATTATGCCTTTATACGAAATAGCCATTTTGCCTATTTCATCTTCAATGCACATAGATAAGTTTTCAGTACATAATTTACGTAAATTTATCTGACTGATTTTTCGAAAGAACATGCTCCATTCTTAATTTAAGAACATTTCTAATGAATTTTTTAGATAAAGAAATCGAATAAGATTCCTTGTGTAATATGTGTATATTATTTTTTTTCCTGTGCAACATTTCATTTTGGTAAAAAAGGAAATCTCCAAATTTGTAAAAAATACGTTAAAAATCAATTTCAAATGAATAAAATTTTTTAAAAAAATATTTCAATTATACCCAAGATTATTTAAATAATTTATAATTTATTACCACTCATGCTGTGAAGATATGAAAATCCACAGATGAAACCTTTAAAACCCTTACAAGCAATTATATTACTGTAATTGCTTTAGATGAAGAAGCTGAAAAAGAAGAAATGTCTTCAGAAAATCTGAAAATACAGCTGGAGTTGATGGAACAAGAGATGAGTGTGCTCCGAAGAAAAGTTGACGAAACGGAAAAAGAGAATGAGAATTTACAATCTGAAGTGAAATATCTTCAAGAGAAAGTTCTTAATCAGCCACTTATTGAGGTAAATGGAAATATTTTGTTTATTTAATCTAAAAGTTCCCTTTATTGTTTGAAATTAAAAATTTTAGTTAAGAATAATATTAATATTTTATTAAATTCTAAAACCTATTAACACTTTTGAAAGCAATTGCATTTTGAAATTTTCTTAATTTCAGAAATATTTTTTTAGACAAACTTCTACAAGAATATTATAATCTTAATGATATAGTTTTGACTAATTGTAAGTAATTAAAAATTAGTTATAAGTGATAGTTAAACTAATAACAAGTAAACTGATTATAAGTATTTAGTAGTAAAAAACTTTATTAACGTAAATGTTATAACGCTGATAAAACTTATTTCATGGAAAAGAAAATTTTACAATATAAATTAACAAACATCTGTTAGCAGACATTTAGCGGGCGATTCCTTTTCAGACATTTTATAACTGTTACTATTTTTATTTTAATTAAAGTATTATTAAAAGTTAAAAGCAAAAGATTTTGTCTTTGATAAACATATTTTGACAATTTAATTTCGTTTAGTTTCTGTATAATAGTTGAATATCAGTTGTGAACCTTTTGGAATCTGGCAATGCTTGATATACATGCTGTTCAGTGAAAAGAATAAACAAATCGATGGAATTCTAAAATGATTGGAGTATTATTTTGGTTTTAAGAATTTAAGACGCTCTGCAAGCTATAGTTTGAAGCTTAAGAAAACGGGTAGTTTTCTAGAAAGCATGCAAAAAATATTTTGAAATATATATATATTTATATTATAATAATATATATAATATATTATTAATATATATATTAATATATATAATATATGATTTTATAATAAAATATATTTTGTATATTCTTATTTTAAAAATAATATTGTTTACGTTTTTGTGTAATATTTTTTATCTTCAATCGTGATCCTAGTTTTTGTTTAACCCGGCAAAAGCTAAGAACCGCTTTACTTGAGTATAAGCCGGAGAACACACCTTCCTTCCTTCCTTACTTTATCTTAAAGATAGTACTTAGATATGTATATATTATTTCAATGAAGATGAGAAATACATGTTATTTAATATTACTTCCATTTTCATATTAAATATAGAGATGCAAGAAAAATCTTTATGAGAATTTTCTAATTTGTAACCAGTAAAGAAAAATTCAGATTGAAAATTGGGATTATCTGATTGTTAGCAAAGTATGCTTTGTTTTGTGTGTGACTGGCACAGTTAAGTATAAGCGATTGGACCTATAAAGCAATATTTAAACGAACCGGTATTTTTAACTCTAATTTCTTTTAAATTTCAAACATACGTATTATTATTTTTTTAATTTTGCCGCCGATTTTGATGTGGCTTTTGAATCCTTATGCTATGCTAATTTCAAAATAAAGTGTGCAAATTTTAAATTCTTGGAGTTTCTTGAACTTTCTTCTTCTATAAAGTACCTGCAAGTATCATATGCAAACAGAGGTAATAAGTATTTAACAAGATTTCAATTTGAAGAAAAAATATCTTGAACTTAGTTCATGAAAGGACAAATTTTCTAACTCTTAGCTAAACATTTATAGAAATTTTCTTGTATCTCATTATGAAATAATAGCTACTTTTGAATGTAACAATCGATGGGCACTGTTTACTTACATTTTTGAAAGAAATACTTCTAGAAGATCCAGAATTGCCAATATCCGTCTTCAGTCTATTTTGAATCTAGTCTTTGTAAAAAAAAAAAATTGAAAAAGAGAGAAAAAAAACTATGAGTAAAGAAATGCCAGACTTTGCGAAACAATAATTATTTTATCGTTTTTTTCCCTATTCAACAACTTCTTAAAACAAAATCTATATTTCCCTAAAATTCGTTCATTTTTCAGAAGGGATGGGACAGGGCACTTGAATTTCTTTCATTCGACACATACTCGCTTTAAACTTCTCCTTGTGAATCTTTTCAGCTCCCAGAGCTTCCGAAGGACGCTGGAAGTCCAGGCATGTATTGGGAAAACAAAGTTCGACTCCAAGAGTATGAAATCAGGGAAATTCGTAAGAAACTTATCGAAAAAGACAGGGAGATCGAGAGGCTGAACACTGAAGTCGAGATCTACAGAAAGAAAGCGTCAAAGATGATGGTGAGAAGTCGATCTCTGGATAGTGAAATACAGGTTGATCTTAAGAGACAACTGCAACTTGTAGAACAGGAAGCTAGTATACTGAGACAGAAGGTAACTTCCTCATTTGTTATTTTAACTGCAGTTTTATATTTCAGTAAAGTGCATATTTCTTTGCTACAGAATTAAATCTTCATAAAAATATTTTTCGCAAGTGAATTGCATCAAGTAAATTTTTTTAGGAAAGAATATTACGCGAAGAACTTATTTATTTCAGTCGATTATTTCCTCTGAAAGTGCACATATTATTAGGCCGGCTTCTTGGCACTGAGGTAGCGCGTCTTCCTCGTGTTATGAGAGTCCCGGGTTCGAGTCCCGGTTAGGGCATGGTTATTATTCTGTGTGCTATCTGTAAGATGTGTGACTGGGCCTCCCTGTAAAAAGGGGCTGTGCAAGCAAATATGGTGAGTGTGTAGATAAGTCGTACTCTTGGCCCTAGTTGGCGCTACTTCGAAAACAAGATATGCTCCTTTTGGCTTAAATTTGCTGCTGTATTAGCAGGGGGCTTGTCCATGGCAAGTGTGATAATTAACAATAACAACATATCATTAAAATCACAAATAGAGTGCTAGTAACTTTAACTTGTAAGCAATAATTCTAATGCCATATAGACATTTATAGCGCACCCATTTAATAGAATGTAGTTAATTTCGGCGTTCGATAGAAAAGAGGCTTTTTTGCATTAACATTTTTATTCTTTTAAATATGTAAAATTAAATACTTTTTTTAAATAAAAAATGAAATATAGATTATGAAAAGAAATTTTTATCAACGTATGTGTTTTGATTTTTGCTATAATATTAAATCGCAGATAATTTTTTAAAATTTTTAATTTATTTCTTTAATGTACACAGAGTTAAATATTTGTTTCCTTGACAAACAACATATCATATATAAAGATAAACAAAAACAATTACAATTATTAAAAAATCTTTTCCCGGGCTTCTCTTTTATAAATAGAAATTACATTTAATTTCCCAAAAATGTTTCATCGCAATTTGCTCTTTTTTTCCTATCTAAAGGTGAACAACTTAGAATCCGAAAACGAAAAACTAACCATCGATAATAAGCGCATGACCTTGAGGTTGACCAAGAAGCCTCCTCCCAGCTCAGCGGACTTATTGCAGATGGAAAACATGGAATTGAAGCAGAAACTCGAGGAACAACAACGAAAACTAGAAACAATGAGAGAAGAACTAGAAAAGGCTGCGGCAGAAAACCCTGTTCTTATTCAGGTAAATACTCACCCCTCTGAACGTTATTTTCAAACCGAACAAAACCAACAACAATCGGAATTTATATAATTTGTTTCGATCTTGTGATAATGTTCCTTTCACTTTCACAGGAAAAACTCAGTGTACAGTCCCGCTTTTCACGCTGCCAGTTATAAGTTACAAAATTACCGAAGTCTTTTTCCAGTATCAAAGTCTCGAATTAGCAGTGACAGAATGAATAGTTTCCTACTCACGCGAAATGTTTGGATGAAGACAGAATCTAAACAAAAACTTTATTTATGTTTTCAACATGGAATGGTGTCCTATATTCATTATAAGAAGTCATTGATTTCCATATATAATTAACTGCATTTTTTTTAAACTGCCATTTAATTTTAAAGACCATCATCAATAACCAGCACGGATTCCTTTGAAAATTGTATTTTTTTAAATCTTCAAATTAGCTTTGTAGGCTTATTTTTATCACGATGGCTTGGCAAAGATTCATTTGAAATGGGTAAATTTTAGTGATTATGCTTCTTTTTAATGCTGACTTCATTCATGGCTTTTATGGCAATTTTTTATGTAAGAAAGTAAATTTGAAATTAACAGTTTCAACTCATACATATTATCATACATACAACTCATTATCATAATTATTATTTACATTGTCGAAAAGCAAATATATATTTTGACATACAATAATCCAAAAGTACGAATAGTTGTGATATACATGAATGCGTTCGGAAGCCTTTTTTTAAATACTGATATTCAAAACAATATTTTTTCTATGACATTTATGCAACATCTAAATATATCATATAAAATTGCTTAATTATTTAATTATTTTCTTTAAATATTTGAGAAAACGTAGAATTTTTTTGCCCCAAATTTTACCTGTTTCTAAAAACTCTCAATTAAAAAAAACAAATGATCAGAATTGTATATATTTCGGGATATATAATTATTGATGTACTGACTAGGGACTGAAGCAAAATTTAAGAAATAACTCAAAATTCTTGCAAGTTGTTAAAGTTTCAGTATAATCATAACTTTTTTTTAGAATTCTGATGTTTTTTTTTTTTTTCAAAATTTAAAATACGCATTACTTTACAATGATTCATCATTACCCTCATATTTAATTCATTTCCTAAACAATAGAAAGTTACAGTTTACAGTTTTATTTTCGGTTATTAAATTCTATAAAAATTTCCTTAATTTCATTTCTAATTGCCATGAGTATAAAATAAAATGGGTGTTGTGTAAGTAAAACAATAGGTTTAAAAAACATTGAAAATTGTGCTCTTTGGTCAAAAACAAATTTTTAATGTAGTTGGTTATTATAAGAACAATCACTTGTATTGCCTCGCAATAACTGAGAATTAGCTATCACGGTAAGAATCATATAGTCATACATGAATATCAAGTAATTTATTCTAATTCAATTAATAATTTTTTTTATATTTTTCAAAAGGCCAAAACTATGTGTATGCAATTATATTACCGATCTACTAAAATAGCAAGTATTAGGAAAGTTTTTTGCTTAGCTATCTGATATGCTTTGAATCCAACTGTTTTTGAGTAGCACAAGTATTTCCTAAATCTAACATAGTCTTACTTACAAAACAAATTATTTAAATGATGTCCATTTTCTCTTTTAGGACTACAAACCCAGGAGAGAAAGCTTGACGTCTCTGCTGACAGATAATGAGAACGACTTAATAGCCTCCCTCAAGAAGCGTCTAAAGACCAAAGATGAAGAATACCAGTCAGTGCAGGCTAAAGCTGTCCAGTTGGAAGTCGAGAACAGTCGCCTCAGCAGAGAATATAAAAAGCTCAAGGAGGCTCTAAGTTCGAAGAAGAAACCCATGAAAGCTATAAGAGACTCGGCAACAAGATCTGAACTCAGAGAACTTGTTAGTGAACTTCAAGATGAGATCAGTAAGTGCCATATAGCAATAAAAAAATCAACTTGGATTAATTGGGTTGGTCAGGCGATACTTTTTTTCCAAACGCATATGGTTCTGAAGTTTGAAAATGAATATCAAAAAACTCTGTCTATTTTTAAATATTTCCTAAAAACTACTATAGGACTTATTCTTAATTGAAATACGTCTTCGTTAGAAAGATATCTACTAAATTTTCTGATTTACATTTGTTGAGAAATAACAATTTAATACTGCAAGGTCAATCATAGAAAATAAGTGAAAGTTTAAAACATCAAATTAAAAAAAAATTCTGTAAAATATTAAGATATCAAAATGTTTCTGTCAGGAAATAGTCATTCAATATTTCAAAATTTAGAACTGCTCAACAACAGATTGTAAAACCCTCCGCATTCTTGCTCATGCCTTAGGATATGTTTAATTCGTCAGAATAGGGGTGAAAGGAAAGAAAATGAGGAGATGTTTACATTTTACAATGAAGACGTAAACATTACAAATAAGTAGTAATACAGAAGAAAAACGGTACTAATTCAATGGGCGATGCGACAGGAATAAATAATTCTCCGTTTTTGAGCTTCTTGGTCACAATATTTAATGATATATAAAATTTTCTTCGCACCTCTCGTGAAAACTTTTTTTACCACTTGAACTAGCCATATCAATACGAAATTTTGAGTTAAAATAAAATGCGGTTAGAAATAAAAAATACTGACATATACATGAAAAAAAATTGAACTAATAAGTATCTAATAGGGGAAATCCAAGGTCAAAGGGAATACCGAAAATGCCCTTATCGTTGACTTTGTCTCAGCCCTTAATAAGATGGAGTCGTCGAAATGTGGTAATCTCACACAGTATCTTGGCGAACAGTACAACATGTTGTTTCTTATTAAAAAACAAACCATTGCATTAAATATGAATAAACAAAAAATATATATTTATTTCAGTTAGTAAGAGTTTTTGGAAAAAATTTTAAACTCTATTTTTTTTGTTAGCGAGATAAAGCTATTACTTAATTCCATCACTGAACATAAAATACCCTGCGTCACTTATAAATAGAGTCGAAAGAAAAATTCTGAATCTAATGCGTATCATACAGTACTGCTGTAATCGTTAAGAAAATAGTTGAAGTAACTATTTATTTTTTCATAACTATTTATTTTCTTCCTTTTATTCCATAATATGTATTAAGCTTGTATTATACTTTGATTTCTCAAACTTCGTATAAATAAATGAATATAATTTATTTGTTGCATTATAAACATTCACCCCGTCTATTTTCATTAAAGTAAATCTAACCTAAATTTATTAATGTCTTTTAGAACAATTTGATTAATTTTATTTGACACTTTAAAAAAGGTTTTATTTTTAGTAAAACAATTAATTAATTTATATGATGTTGTGATAGATAGGATAATTAGTCTTAACACAGTCAGTAATATGATGTACGTTGAAAATTCATTTCGAATTTTCATCATACTTTTATTAGTATCGATTTGTTAAAGAAGGGAAAAAAAACTCTTTCGAAAGAAAATTGCTTCTTTTTCCCATTATAGCAGCAAAAGAATACGATAATGCATATATTCTTCTCGGAAAAGTTGCCTGAAATAGAAGCAAATTGAAATACTCCAATGAAAATCACTTCGCTATAAATACAACAGGTGCAGGTTTAAATGATATGAGGAATTATGTTTGTCGTAGGATTGAGTGGTTTATTAATTGCTTTCATTGTCCTTTATTATCAAAAGTGATGGTTTTCATTCCTTTATTCTAATTTCTGGGTAAGATTTCTTTTGTCAGTTTATTGAAAATAGCTTTATTATGGAACTCGTGTATTTATACAATAAAATATAGAAATTATTAAAAAATAAAGTTTTTTTATTATTTCCAGGTGAACTTCAGGTAAACTTGAGAAGTAGAGAAGTAATTCAAGAAGGGGTTGAAGAAGATTTAGAAAAAGTGAAGAAAGAACTAAAGGAAGCCCAGAAAGAGCTGAAGCACAAAGAAGAACGATTGCATCTTGAAATTGACAAAGCAAAACACGACAAGGAAGCTCTTCATAAAGAAATAGATACACAAAAGTAATTTATGAATTAATTTTTATTTAATAAAATTAGCTTAAAATGAATGCACAATTTTTGAAAAAAAAGCATTACTCTATTGAATTTTGTACAAGATGTAATTTTATAAAAATATATAAGGAATAATTAATATCGCATGACATTTAAATAACGTTATGTTACTTGTGATAGAAATGTTCATCAATTCACGTTTTAAACCAATGAATTCATATATTTCCATGTTATTTTCGTTCGTCTTCATCATTTCCAGTTCTATACAAAGATTTATAAAGACTAGGTTTGCCTTCATACTAACATAATTTCAAGTGTACGAGAGATTTTTTAAAAATCCTTATTTGAAAAGATCTACTTCCCGAAAAGACGCTAGGGACATATCCAAATGAAAAATAAAGGAATAAAGAAAATAAATTCGAAAAATATTCTAGGGCTATTTAACCTTATGGGACTGAAGCAATCGTTTTGAAATTATATATCTTTCTTATTGATTCCTCTTCTTTACAATTCTGTTTCGAAAAAGGTTTCAAATATCTCGTTAAATGATGAATCAAGGGCTCGAAAAAGATTTCAAATATCTCGATATAAAGTTAAGGGCCTTATTATTCAGAAACCCGAAAATTTAGTTTTAGACACACTACTCTGCTCCAGTTATTTTGGATTATGTGATATTCTCTGATGTAACCAACGGAAACTACTTAAGGATCATAATATGCAAAAATTAAGCAGCATCGCTCCTCAATTTTATTCCTTATTCCTTATGATATTTATGAATTCCTTGTATGATCTCTTATGATATATTTCCTTATGAGTCCCTTATGATATTTATGAATTCCTTATATGATCCCTTATGATATATTTCCTTATGAATCCCTTATGATATTTATGAATTCCTTATGAATTTTATTCCTTCTGATACACTCGAGAATGAAATGACACTATACTTTTAAAAGAATATCGCATATTGATTTGGCATTAGGCTCCCTCTTTTTCTAGCAATTGATTAATAAAAAGCGTTTTTTCCTCCTGAGATAAAAATCTAAAACTAAAATTAAGAACATAGATAAAACAAATTGAAGTATTTGAAATAAGTTTAAGATTAATTTGGCTCGAAATCATCATTTCCGTTTTCAAATATCGAGAAATCTTCAGCTATAACTAATTGCTCCTAAACTGGGGTTCTACCATTTTTTGCATTGATTTTACAATTGAAATTAACCAAATAGAGCACATTTCTTAGATTTTTAGGTCATGTTCTTAAATCAATAATAGTAGTTTATTCTATATCTACGAAACTAAAGATATTAAAACCATTGCATTTGATTGAATTTTAAAAGTAATCACAATATTTCATTATTATAAATGATAACTTGTAATAATGAAGTGAAGAAATTTTCTAATTGAGTTGGAGTAAAGAAATAATTGAAAAGATAAATTTCCATTAATTTTGCAATCTGTAAAAATTTTGGTTCTAGATCATATCAAAAGATTATTTCTATATGGATAAAAAAGGGCATAGTCAGTCACTTTCATTTTGTATCAAGAGTATTAGATTAGAAATCGCATGCTTCCTCATTTTTATTTTAAAAACCATATTTTAAGACTAATTAAATAACACTCTTTAACACAGAGCTACATTTTAAAATTGTAGGATATGTTCACAAAGGTATTAACTAAAAAAATTAATGCTTATTTAGGGAAAGTTGATCTTTATATTGCTTCCTTTGAGCTTTAACTCGGGCCATTGTAATTCTAATCTTCTTAAGTAAAAATAATTAACCACAGAATAAAGGAAATATCAATTTTTAAAGACCTTTGACCTTTTTAAACATTTTTAATAACTTTAACTATTCTCAAAATGACTATTTAACTTCAACAAAATAGTTTAAGTTGCGCTGCTCATTGTTACACCCTAAAAAATAAAATTAATTTTAAAAAAATCATCATTCCACACTCTAAAAATAATGTCATTCATTCTATTTCTGTCTGCAAATCTTTGTACTTCGTAAAAAAATCATCATCGAATTCTGAGGAGATTTAATTCAAATTATTGTGTGCTGTGACTAATGGCACTTGCCGTGGACAAGCCCCCGCTGATGCGATCAGCAGATTTTAAGCCTAAGAAATGCGTCTCTTTGTTTTACAAGTAGCGCCATCTAGGACCAAGAATACGACTATGCTACGCACACGTTACAACCCTTTTTAGGGGGCGGACTACATTCATGCAAATACATTCACTCATCCCATATCGTAATTTAGACCTGGAACAGAGAATGATCCCTTCTGACCCAGCACCCCCAGTGGTATTACTCTCGATATGGAGGACTTTGCAACCACGAACAGATTTAACGAGCGGCAGCCACCACACACTCGGGGAATCTTTTGGCCGGTGAGCTTCGAACCCGTAACCTAAGTAGTACGAGTCCAACGGTTTACCAACCAGGCCATCCCGGCCAATTCAAATTATTTATTGCTCTCATCCATTGCAGGAATCGTGCAACTGTTGCAGAAACCCAACTGTCTCAAATGTCCAGGCAGAGCGGAGCTTCCGTGGATCAAGTTCGCAAGATTCATGAGCTTGAATTAGAAAAAGAGGATGCCGAGAGAAAAGCTAGGGCTGCGGAAGAAGCTTTGGAAAAGAAAATCCAACGTCTCAGGGACACGCAAGAAAAGCTGAACACTACAAATGCTCTCAAGGAAGACATGGCAAGGACCAACAGGTTGCTAGAATCCCAGAAAGCAGATTTAGAAAAGGAGGTAATTTACAGACAACATTTGTTATGATCACTCTATATATAATATTAATTTAAATACAAGCAATATGACTTTAGAGAATAGATAAGCTGAATATACAAATTAGTAGCTTATAATGAAGAAAAGTTATTTTTTGTAGCTAATTTACATAACTGAATACTGCTTTTCTTTTGCAACTTTTAAATTTGCTGAAATTAATCAGTATCGTTAATTTATTGATGGTTTGAAGTTATTTCTATTTCTTTTTCCTTTTATTTTAACGCTTTATTTTTAAATTTGCTTCAAATACGATTGAAGGTGAATCAATGTTTATCCAGATGTCAAATGCGGTTAGAAGAGAAAAGTTTTCTAAAAGAATATTAAAGAAATGTAAATGTTGTGCAAAAATAATTATTTATTAAAAACACTAAGTTCTAAAATAAAAGCACCATTGATGATAAAAACTCTAAATTGCAAACTAATTGAATGAAAGTTCCAATAAATTAATATAGTTTTCAATGGTTGAAACTGCGTCTTTGAGTAAGAATTTGGTTTTTCAGTATAGTAAGTAAAAAAAATCTAACCAACACTTATTTGGAATCAAATTTATTATTTAATTCCCAGTTGAACTCTCATCCACTTCCCAATTAAATAAGGTATTTTTAAGTCTAAGAGAATTTTTTTGTACAAATATTTGTAAACAAAATGTCAAGTAGATAATATAAAAAAAATGATATTTTTAGTCTACGGTTAAAAATTATAGAAATATTATATGCATTGAAATTTAATGATAAAAATATATATGTATTCATAGAGCACACAAAACACTATGAATAAGAAAAACTAAGCAAATGTAAGTTAACGTGAATGTAAGTAACTAAGTAATGTAAGAAAATAGTCTGATAATTTTAGCATATTTTTGCACACCAACTTCAGTGCAACAACCTATTTGCAAACAAAATGTCAAAGCAGATAATATATAAAAAAGTGATATCCTTAGTCTACGGTTAAAAATTAATTTTAGAAATATGATATGCATTGAAATTTTCCAACCACAATTTTAATCCAAAAAAGGTATTTAATATACCCTCTTTTTGCATAGGTGGAAGAGCAACGTAGTCTACTCATGAAAGCAGAGGCTAAGGCTGCTGAACTGCGAAGTCAGGTTGATAAAACTGACAGAGATTTGGCATCACTGAGGAAGGAGAGCAATCAGCTACGAAATGATGTAAGACTTTTAAGATTATATCTTTCAACATATTGATCTTCCTCTCTTTCTCTATTGTATTACTGTTAATAAACAAGATCTTCTATTAAATATAGAGATCAAGTACAAATCATGGGTACCAAAAATAGTGGCAAAAAGCATTGTGTCTTTTCTTAGAAAAAGAAAAGACACAAATTTTTGTGCCATATTCGCAAAGTCAAAATAGGTTAAACATTTGCATAGTCAAGTCAAAGTCAAACTTTTGTTGATTATCATGCACTATTAAAAGATGGTACACTTCATTTTATGACCGTTTTAATTCATTGAGCTTATACATCTATATTAGCTCAAGACAGCTTTATTCTTATCCTGAATTAGGTTTTGTTTGACTTTTTATTTATTTATTGACTTAAAAACCCCATGTGTATTCATAGAGCACACAAAACACTATGAGTAAGAAAAATCAAGCAAATGTAAGTTAATGTAAATGTAAGTAACTAAGTAATAAAGAAAATATTCGGATAATTTTAGCATATTTTTCTACATCAACTTCAGTGCCAATATTGTGGAGTGAAATTTGTTCAATATGACACATTATTTTCAAATATTTAATTTATTGGTATCCATTTTAAAGTTAGATATGCATATTTAATAAGGATGATTGAATTCCTTCAGCTGCAATGCATAAATTTGAGTTGGTTCCTGTTATTATTTGTAAATTTAAAAAAATCCATTAAAAGAACTTATATTTACTATTAATTAATTAAATTATTCTATTCATACTAATATATTAATTGCAGCAAAGTATTCAGTATACCAATCCATAAATGAAGCAAATGGAACAGATACATATGCCAATTGGCAATACAATGTTAATACTGAATGAGCTCGATAAGAAGCTCCTATTCAGAGTTAAAAAATTTGTTAAACTGATATTTTTAATAATTCATACTACTATATTTAAGAATCGAAAAATAACATGTGTCAAATTTCTCTATTCAAAATGGAAATGGAAATCTTTCACAGGTTAGCTTCTGATTTTAATCGATGATACCTTGGAAATAAATTTTGATCTAAAGCAAGGAACATTAACTTAAAAAAATATTTTAATCCCAATAACTTCAATTTATTTTAAAAAAATATGTTTGAACTTAAAACGTTAGGTCAATTTTACAATTTGCGTCGCTCTCTACCTTTTACAAAAAATAAATAACTAATATCGTGAATTCACAAGAAATTTTCTTTTTGTCAAAATCCGATGCACGCACAAAAAAAAGGAAAGAGAGAGAGAGAGAGAGAGAGAAAGAAATTCAAAAAAAATAAATTTTACATATATTTTGATGAATTTTTTTTTAACAAACTGAGTTTCCTTTCAGGTTCTGGAAAATTCAGGTAGAAAATATGAAAATGTGCAATTCAAACTCGTTTATGTAAGCCGGCTCTAACTTTAGAAAGGGTTCATTGTTTTTCGTCCTTTATTCAAAAGCATTTATCTAGTAAACTTCGAATCGAAAATAGAGAAAACAGAATTCAAATCTAGGAATTTTTCATGAAACCTGAGAAGCGTTACTTTATGTCTAAGAGCTATTTGAGGGCGTATGCAGTTATTATGGTTAATATTATACTCTCTCTTTCCAACCAGTTGGAGGAGGAGCGGAGTCGTCTGAAGCAGAGCACCGATCAGCGACAGACGGAGATCAATTCCAGCTGGAACAGAGAGAGGGAGGAACTCAAGAGACAAATAAACGACCTCAAGAACCGAATCGAACAACTCCAGCACCAGATCACTGAGAACGAGAAGATATTCATCGAAAAGGTAAGCCTTGAAATACCCGCTCAATTCAACCCAATGCATGCAGGCAGGAAACGTTTTTAAGAAAGCCCGTCCCGCTACTACAGAAAACTCTCCATCAAACCATTTAGACGACCATTATATATTGAACTATTTTTGATGAATAATTTTATCAAATCTAAAGGGTAAAAAATATTTTAAATATTATCAGTTTTATTATTGGAAGTTTGATATACTTTTTTAAATGATTTCTGAAATATATAAAAAGAAAACTTTGTAGGAACATTATGTATGTGATCTATCAACCTTTTTATAAAAGATCGATAATATTAACAAAAGAAACATGGGTAAAAAAATAGTTATTAGAGATTTTAGAATTTTTAATTAATATAATAACATTTTTTTTAAAATCTTTTGCACTTCTATCAAATTAAGTAGATGACATGGATAGCCTTAGCTTGATATTAGATTTTTAAAGCTATATTTCATATTATATATTGAAAAGGAATTTATCAAATTTATTTTGTTGGAAAACTAGTAGTCTGATAAATACACTCTTCGCAAGTGCATTATGTATTTGATTTACACAATGCACTGTTCGACTATTCAATGCAACTTTACAGATCAAATATTCTGTTAACATAATATCATTAACCTTCCTAAAATTAAAACTAGTTTAAATAGCTATTAAAATGAAATCTGCTATGCATGTTTCAATGTATCATGTCAGAACATCATTTCTTGAACGGCCAAGCACCACGCGCTCGTGCGAGTTAAATTATATTTTTTATTCATTTTAATGGTTTCATTTGAATGAGTCACTTTAGTATTGCAAGCGATCCAAAAAACTGTCTCGCGTTTATTGTTTAAAAAAATATCACATTTTCTGTTTATTTCGTTTCATATAATCACGCGCTCAAAACATATTACTCATGTTTTATTTACTGTCGTCATTAATTTATTTTTTTAATCAGAGCCTTCGTAAATGCGATGGCAATGCGTTATTAAAAGCTGTTTTTTTAGATGCTCGTGCAGATAATAAAATTTAAATTTTTCATCCATGGATTATTTTATTTTTCGCCTACAGTTTTTATTTTTTATTTTTTTAATTATTTTTTTCGCCTACGGATTTTTGTTGAACCTCATTACCAAAATAACATCATGTTCTGACATGATAAAAAAAACTCTAAATGCATTTCTCATTGGTGATTCTATCGTTAGGAATCTCGACTGCGCGAAGAATTCAAGCGGAAGAAGGAGAACGCTGTAAGGGAGGCTCGAGAAAAAGGAGAGGCGGCTTTGGAATTGGCCCGCGAAGACGAGAGAATCGCCAAGAACAAATCTCAGGAGCTCACGGAGAAACTGGACAAGGTATGCAACCAAGATCTTTTTCCCTTTTTTATGAAAGACAAATAATTCAACAATATGATGAAAACCGTATGGCAGAAATTATATCTCAGGAAGTTATAGCTCGGATTTCGTTCCATTCATTGGAATCACAAAACGTGCTGTGCTTCTATCAATTAATGCTACCTCTAATTTTTGTTTCTTCTTGATTTGTCGCACTCCTTTTCTCCGATATCTTAACTTTCTGTGGGCTGAATTTTTGTTTTAACTCCCAAAAAATGTAAGAACGAAAAATCAGAAATTATAGCCCTATATATGCAAATGAAAGCAAATTCTTGTGTTTAAACAATTTTATTGCGTTATAATCATTATGTGACTTTCAAGTCACATCGGCCTATAAAGTTTGCACTTCTTTATTTAATAGCTCATATATGAAAGTGCATAAAACAATTTGCATTTGTTGTAAGGCATAAATAATTGTCACCTATAAACATAGTTTGGTAATCACTGACAAAAGCACAAATAATTTCAATTGGATCAAATGGTTTCACGTAGTTTTACTGCCAACAGTTTGCACAACAATTATTTTGCTATTTAGGGTTGATGAGCCAAGCAAAGTTAATGAATAATAGTATTGGTTGCGTTTGCAACGTCATAGAGTTAAGATTTGTGCACCATCTCGTGAAAAAAAGCTATAATTATGTTGTAAAATGTCGATACATTAAAATGTGACCTGGAAGTTACACGGGACCATAGATGGTTAATCTGAAGCAAAACAATTGTATTCTTCAAGTTTTATAATATTCAAAGATTTCTCCTTATATTTTTTCTTTCATTAACTTCCCAATAGGCTGTTTAGTTAGAAGCAAAGTTAAAGTGGAGTTACTTTAAAAAAATGTAAAACATACTAATGCTTAGTGCTGAATTTAGAAAGATTATTTCATTGAATCCTAATAAAGATAAGCCATATATATTATTTTATAAATATAGCAGCGGGTCATTTTCCGATAGGAATTTTCAAATTCCTAAATTTTGAGAATTTGCTTGCACCAATAACTGGAATAAGTGAAACCGTGTTTACATAAAAAGTTTCATAACACAAAGAAGTACATTGAATTTTATGTTTATTTTTAACATAAAAATAGCCACTCTTACCGTGGTCTAACAAGAAATTTTGATACTGTTAGACAAATTGTATTTATTGATTCAATTAATTAATAAGTATATTTTTCAAAAAGTTAGGAACTATAATTTTTTATAACGTAGATATTGATATCAATTACATTTAGCAAAACATTCTTGACATTATAACACTTTGAACAGAAAAGAAGAAAAAGATTCATTCTTTTGCGGCTAAAACGGATATTAATAAACGTTGAAAATCCTTATTTTAAAGAAAATTTTCAACCAAATTCACACTCTCGATAAAGATCTAAAGAGATCATTTGGACAAATGAAACTATCCATCATCGTGTTAGGTTTTCGAATTTTGCCTTAAAATGAATTTATATAGGACACAATTTAGGTTAAATAGCTATAACTCTGTGTATTTTGTAATCATAAAATAATGCATTATTTTATCGACCATTTTGTTGTATTAAAATTTTTTCCTTTGAGTATGGCTGATTGGATTGGAAACCGAATAAAAAGTTAGAATTTTTAATTAAAAAATACATTTATTAAGATAAACATAAAATATAATTTTTTTCATTAGTTAAAGTCTTTTTCAAACTATAGAAAAAGATGACAAATGCTAATATTTTAGCAATTAAATATTGGATCATGATAAGAGTGGATACCTTGTTTATCGATAGTAAGTACATCAATAAGTACATAAGTAATAACATCATAAGTAAGTACATCGATAAGTACATAAGTAATAACATCATAAGTAAGTACATCGATAAGTACATAAGTAAGTACATCGATAAGTACATAAGTAATAACATCATAAGTAAGTACATCGATAGCAGTACATTTGATTATTAAGCAGTTGAATAAAAATAATACAACATTGTACTAGGAACTTTTCTAAATTTTTATTTATACTTCATGTCCTGGTGTGTTAAGAAATGGCTATCCTCAACCTATAACGGAACATGTCTGTTACGAAGGTGTTGTACATAGGACGATGATGGTTCTTCGGATTCTACCATAGTTTTACCATAAAATCAGTGTTCCTGTCAAATTTATTGGAATGCATTTTGGAGGGGTAGGGAGATATTGTGGATATTCATTTTCTATCCATCGAATACATAACTTTCATTCATAAATAAAAAATTGGCGATCGTTGAAACAAAAAAATATTATATATGTTTGATTACAACTTTCTAAAATCCTTATTCTGAATTGTAGCTTCTTTTTGATTTAATGCACTTAATGAAACAATCGTTTTTAATGCCTTTCTTATTACTTTTTTTTTCAGTTGGAAAACAACCTGCGAGAAGCTAATGAGAAGTCTCGCAAAGTGGCTTCCGAGCACCGCCGAGAGAAAGAGGAATGGAAGAAGGAACGTGACAACCTGGAGTCCGAGATCCACGCTGAGGTGAAGAAACGTGAGAAGTCCGAGAGGGAGTCGGAACAAATACTCAAGCAAAAGGAGGAGGAGCTGCTACTCAGCAAGGAGAAAGTGGTCGCCATGGAGAGGGAGCAGAGGAGGATGCAGATGCAGTTGGAGGAGGTGGAGAACCTCCAGCAGAAGATCAGAATCATGGAGCAGGAAGCGGATAGGATGAAGGACGAGTACGAGCACCTAACGTCTAGAGTAAGAGGCCCCCATTATGAGTTCACTTTTTGTCAAACAAATGGGATTGAAAGTTTGAGTTGAAGTATTTTTAGCTATGGGCATGATCACAGAATTTGCAAAATATATTAAGTCATATTGAGAAACAGACCGAATCGGAAGCTCAGAAATTATATCACACAACGTATTTCTGATATTTAAACCGATTTCATACCTTGGTACACCTAAAAGAATATATGATTGATTACCGTATTATTTGTGAAGTTTTGAAGGTAATAAAATAAAACTCTTGAATGATATCATGAACTATTCACATTAATGTATAGAATGAATTTGAACCGTTTGTCATCCACTTAATCGATAATATCGAAATAACGATCATTTGGAAATTACAACTTACGTAAAACTCATAAGATAGAAATATACTAGAACTTGTAAGATAAAAGCGAATTTCGTAGGTTATTTATAAGCTATATATTTTTATAAAGTCAGATTTTAGTTATAACTATCCTACTCTACAAAATTTGATTCTACATATTTTACGGTATAAGATTATTCAAACTTATAACATATTTAAGTCTTTTTTAATAGAATAAGTATATTTAAACCTTCATATTTTTAGAAAAAAATGCATTTTCTTTCTTTCTTTTACTAGACAAAGCTATAAATTCTGTGAAAAGATATTGGACTAAAACTATCTTACCACGATAATAAAGAATTGTAGGATGTTATTATTCCTAATAAAATAAATATCAATGTAGAGTCACATAACGACTGTAATATTCAGAATCTATTAGGTATTTTACTACTTTCTACTTGTATCAAGCAATTTGAATAAATGTTTTTTTAAGGAAAAAAAACTTATTCTACAAATTTGCTGGTTTACTGCAGCAATAATAAACAAATGTACTCTATTTACATAAAATTCATATAACAATGAAGAATTCAATTCAAAATATCAAGGATGTTTAAAATTTGCATCAAATATTGGTGTGTCATCCAAATTCATTTGCTATAAACAGTTTAATCTTATTTTATAATCTTGAGTAGACTTATTAAAAGTTCAAATTGAATTTCTGGATTTCAGTACGACCAGTTGGAAGACGACTTTGTAAAAACAAAGGCCAAACTCGTCGAAGAAAAAGAAGACGCTGAAGCTAACTTAAGTAGGATAAGAAAAGAATATAACGAGCTGAATTTCGAATTCAAATCGGTGAAAGAATCTTACAACAATAAGCAAGACAGCTGGATTAAAGAGAAACTGGATTTACAAGTAAGAACTTGCTGTAAAACTTAAATTAATGTAATTTTGTAGTAAAATATCGGCTTTGGAGCCGGAAAGAGAGGAATTTGAAGTCCTACTGACTTCCAAAGAACCATCGAGTATACACGCCTGATTCCTTTTAAATTTGACACCGTAGACTAAATGTTTCCCATTTATGCTATGTAGAGGCTTGGGGATGGCTTTACATTCAAATGTCATCCTCGTCATCTTAACTGGCCGAATTTCCGTACCATACTCCATGTTGTTTTCCAAAGGGACGCTGATATAACTGAATTAAATTAGTTTATTTTAATCATAAAATACATTAAAATTACCTTATAAAGTATTTCAATTTTTTTTATTTCTACAAAAACTAAAATTGATAGTTCCATCAGCATTATTCTGTGAATTAATTCGAATTTCTACTGAATTTTATCTAATTCCAGCTCATATATGATAAATAAAAAGTGATATATAAAACAATAAATAATTCTTTCAAATAAAAACAGCATTTTCAAAGAAAGAATTTGCTGTGTTCAAATAAATGTATGTCAAATGTCAGAGAAAATATATATTAAACTTAATCAACCGAACATTTAACACATTTAATTGGTATTTAAATATACGCTTTTTAGAATTTGGATTAGGTACAGAATAGCAAATACAGCTATTTGAATATAATATTATTGGCGAAGACGAGTTCTAAAATTTATTTATAAAATTGGTTTTCAATGTTTATTTATTTACTTATTATAACGATTATGATTATTATTTCTTCCTGGTTATTTATTATGGCATTTCATTTTAATTCAAGCTCACAATATTGTATTCTTTTAAAATATGTTACTATGAAGTGAATCATTTTCAACAACTTTCAAATCAATAATAACTTCTGCTCAAAATTTGAAATATTTAATGTTTTTTTTTCATTTCAGGAGAGAGTGAAAGAATTAACAAGACGCCTAGAAAGACTAAAATCTGTAGAGCAAGAGAAAAGAAGCCTTCAAGATCTAATCGAGGAAAAAGGAACACTTATTGAATCGTATAAGAAAGAAGAGAAATATCTGAAAGAGGAGAGAGAAAGGCTTCTGAAGAAGGTGAGTGCATTTTATTTAAACATATATCGAGTTTCCTAATCAAAAGGACTAATTTTTTTCGGGGGGGGGGGGTATGCTGCTACTGTGAGCTTTCTCCGCAAATTCACAGTATTACTTAAAAATGAACTTAAAATAATTTATAAGGCTTTCGTTTACCAAGAAAAAAACATACACTAACAATATTAAAAATCGTTGAAATGTTTTGCTCGTTTATAAGCATAAAAGAAAATTTAAAATACGTATCTTAATTCTGTACCTTTTAATTTCAAGGATATCGTAATTTTAAAGTATGATATCAGTAGAAATACAAGTTTTTCTCAAACACGAAATCTCTACAAATATTTTATGAATGCCTTTGCAGTTAATAATTTCATTCCTATGACCAATCAAGTTGAATATTACCCCAACATGTTAACCGGACAAAATAGTAGCAATAGCCCACAATCCCATTTATTTTAATAAATATGCCATATAATAACAGCGATTACAGACGGTGTTGAAAATGTGGAAATATTGAATATCGTTGTTGAAATTCGACTCATATAACTTAAGATATATGTTTATTTACTATACAAAGATAATTTTTGTATGTCGATCTGAATATCAAAAGGCCCACAGTAACATTTACCAAAAGAATAATTAACTACTAGAAATTACTCATCCTAGCTATGAAATCTCAGTCAATATTTATTGTCGGTTGGTTCAATATACATAAACTTCTTAGGATGCTTTTAAAACAATTGCATAAAATCACTTCAACATTTGAAAAGATTTAGTGCTTGATAGTTTTCTATAATTTCAGGATGAGTTGGTATATTTAAGTTAATCTGTTCAGTTGTTCATTAATCAATTTAATGTGTTGTAACTAATGGCACATGCCGTGGATAACCCCCCGCTGATACGATCAGCAGATTTAAGCCTAAGAAATGCGTCTCTGTTTTTTTACAAGTAGCGCCATCTAGGGCCAAGAGTACGATTTAGTCACACGTCACAACTCTTTTTAGGGGGCGGACTTCATTCATGCATAATCATTCACTCATCTCAGATCGCCATTTAGATCTGGAACAGAGAACGATCACCTCTGACCCAGTTCGCCCAGTGGTATTACTCTCGATATGGAAAACTTTGCGATCACGAACAGATTTAACGAGTGCCAGTCACCACATACTCGGGGAATCTTTTGGCCGGTGACCTCCGAACCCGTAACCTAAGGAGTATGAGTCCAATGCTCTACTAATCAGGCCATCGCGGCCCACCATCAATTTAAACATCATCTAAATAATATGAGTTCTCTCTTTCATGCTCATTAAAAAAGCATTTTACTTCCACAATGGCATAATTTGCAAGAAAAAAAGTCATTTTAAATTCTCCTTAGAAAAAAATAATAAATATCAAACTTGCTTCAAATTTGGAGTTGGCAAATGTGATATCTCTGCATAAAAAGTGTTACCCGTAGATAATTTATTTTATTGTTTGAAAAAAAATTCTATAAGAAAAATTCTATAATTCTATAAGAAGGCGAATGGAAGAAAAAGATAAAAAAATCTCATATTCGTTAAGTATTTTTAAATGTTTAACTAAGTGAATACTTAAAATATCTTATCAATTCAATAATATTATATTGTAAAATAACCCAATAAAAATATTGGAATAGATCTTATCAGATATCAAAATGAATAACCTTAATCTCATTCACTTTTTGCCAGGTCGAAGCACTTGAAGCTGTGGATCGATCTTCGGCGTGGCAGCACATATCAACAGGTGATTCGAGGATGGACAATCAGATGGAGGCTCTAAAGCGCGACTACGAAGGCCGGATGACTCTCATGTCCTCCGAGATCACCAGTATGCAGACGCAGATAGCCAGTCTGGCCGAAGAAAGGGATCGTCTCAAATCGCAGCTGTCTTCGGTCGAGAGGAATGCGGAAGAAATGAGGACTGGCTCTCTGAAGAGGGAAAGGGCCAGACATCGGGAAGAGGTCAGTGAGAATGCTTCAAAATACATTGGATTGAAATTCCGGACGATTGCATTTCACTCAGAGAATGATCTAAATTTTGCCTGGTATTTGAATTTTTACGGAAATTTTGTAAATTAAAGGTACTATTAACTAATAATTGCCTTTCGTATTACTTTTTGAGGATGTAATTTAAATAGATCTTAGAGAAAAATTTAACCATGGAAGACTTTCTATTATTCAGAAGGTATATATTTAGTTCTTCTGTTCTTTTTATTTATATTGCGAAGAATAATAAGCGATCAGAATATGTTTTGATTAGTAATTTATATCGTCTATTAAGGCTGATGCAGCTCGGCGCAAAGTACAGGAGCTCAGATATCAGCTCGAAGATGTCCGTGAACAGTTGGACGATGCACAGTTAGAAAACAAGAATCTAAAATTACAGATCGAGACAGACAAGAATGGATTTGAGATCCAAATAGCAGAATTGAAATCTAAGATAAATCAGGTAATTTCTCTTTATTCTTTTCAATGTTAGCTTATGTAAAATGTTATCTATGGCCCACTGTTTCCAATATTTTTGATAAAAAAAGAAAGAAAAAGAAACTAAATAGGGGAATCTTGAACATAAAAGAAAAAACAGAGACGATATTTAGCTTACAAAGACTTATAAAAAATACTTATGTACATATTATGCCTTTTTTTCCCGTGAAAAATTATGTACTTATTTATTTCCTTGACAATATATAAATATATTTAAAATATATAAGATTTACGAGCGTTATTTACACATTTCCTGCATGTTCGAAAAAACTGGAACAAACCACTAAGTATTGCCCCTAAATATATGTTTCTAGCTGCAAAATTTCAATAAATAATATGATCAATTGTGTGGAAGCGTTCCGACTTTTGTGGAGGTTACTAATAAAAAGTTTTAAAAAGTATTTTCATATAATCACCATATTTCAAAAGAGTCACTTAATAAAAAGTTCTTGTTACATCATCTAAGCAAATATAAAGATTTCACTTTTTTTTATCAAAAAAATTTGCAGAGATATACTTACTTTTATGTTTATACGGGCTCATCACCAATTTAGATGGATGTTCATATTTCTGAAATGCAGATTTATTTAATACAGAAAAAACTTTATTCACAAACATTTGTCTAATAATACATTATTCAATGATCGTGACTTGAAAAAATTTGTTAATCATTCATATTGTTCTTCTTTTTAATGGCTGCAACTTTGAAATTATAAAAAAACGAAAAGAAACTTAGAAAATTAAACATGTGAGCTATCTATGAATTAATACAATACAAAAAAATTATTCACTTACGATTCTAAAATTGAGAATAAGGTTTCCAAAAGAAAGAAATATTTCATTAACGAGAAACGTTTTGAATTACTTTTCATAACCTAATGGCAAAAGAAAATAAAGACGTTTTTTTAAATTCCTAGTACCTTTCTAGGAAGTGCATTTACATAACGGCTCCCTGTCTGCAAAATAGATTTTTACTTTCCCAGTGAAACGCTGTACGAGTGACAGAGAAATTCACATTTTGATTTATTTTTCAAGTTCCACATAAGCTTTGTATTCTTTGCAGTACTTCAGGTAGAAAGACAAGAAGCTTCTGGTGTGTGGTTAATTCTCACTATCCTAATGGTTATAGAAGTGTGTGGTGGGGTAACAACTCCCTATCGGATAATAGGACTGCATTCTACGAAAAAGATTGTGCCATGGATGGGGAATCAACTATGATTCTCGCCTATGTTAACACAATGTGCAAGGTTTTTTTTCCATATGTCTTCGAGTGAGCGAACTAGCCGATTTTTTCTATACTCCTGCTAATCTTAATTGGAGGCCACTCAGATCTGAGAATGGGAATTTGTCGTATTAATAAGCCTAATAAGTATCTCAAATATGAGATTTTCTTATAAATAAATGAGTTCTGGTTTCCCCATTGAATACAGAGATGATGTGCCTCTATAATCCATGCCAGTTCGTACCGCATTTGTGAGGGGAGGGCGCTTTCTCTTGACCGTTTTGGATGAAACGAATCCATTAGTTATTTACTGTTTTGTGTTCACTTTAATACCTCATATAGAGAGCTATGATGTCGTCATAGCTTGATCATTCGGTTTAGGATTAGCATGATAGAGGGAGCTCAGTTTTCTCTATCCTTATACTCGCTTACAAACAGTCAATTCAGAATTAGACATGCCAGAATGACAGTGCAAAGAGCACGTTAACTAAATAGAAAGCATCCATACAGCATTCCTATATACTACGGATAGCTATAGATCGAATAGTAGGATTTACGTTTGGGCCTTACTTAGAACCAAATACTTCTTTCCTGAGAAACACAATTTGAACAGACAAATGTTACTTTAATGGAGATGGGAATTAAATTGTCAAAACGATCATTTAATAATTTGGCTTATAGTTGTAACTTCAATCAACCTCTTTAAAATATTTATTAAATAATTATTCAAATACTCTATTCAATTTGCTTTGTACGGGGATAAGATAGATGTTATAATCTCGCTTCTGAGGTAAAAATTAAGGATATAAAACTTATCCAATCTGATGTTTTTCAAAGTCTACGAAATATTAAACTGCGATGTTATTGCGTTTATTTTTTTTTCTAGCTGGAAGAGCAGAAGATTCTGGAATCGACGAGAGGCCAGACCCGCAACATTGCCAAAACGCGTCTGGAACTCACATGGGAGAAAGAGAGGACCGAATTGCAGAATCTTCTGTCCGAGAGTCAGAAGATGGTGGCTGATCTGAAAGATCGGGTGGCGAAGACGGAGACCGAGAGACAGAAGGAGAAACAAGCCATCAGGAAGCAGCTGCTGGACATGCGAAGCGCCACCGAGAAGGACCACCAAGACAGCAGGAGAAAGATGAGCGAGGTAACTTCGAAAACCATCATACAGTGAATATGAATTTTTTAGCACCTTCATACACCCCATAGTTCAAATTTATGAAGGAAACATTAGTTAATTACATAATATTGTTAAAATTCTTAATAAAAGGCTTACATCGTTCTAAAAAGAAATTTAAAGTTTGAAGTTACAATTCGATTGTGTAAAATTCAACCAAAGAAGTTTAACAATTCCATATATAAACCTATCTAAATAAATATCTATCTAACTTCTTTAAATTACAATCCATCTTCTTTTTACCCAATCATTAATCCCCCCATTATTTTGGGATGTCAATTATTTGATTCAAATTTGAATGCAATGTGTGAATTTGTGGCCGAAATTGATCAATGTAAGAAAAATCCCTCCTATGATATTATATCAATACGTTTGATCTTCTATTGGTATTCAAAGTCTAATTTTTGGGGGATGATTCTAATGTAAATACAAAAAAAAATTGAATCGGCGTCACTAATTTGAATAATGAAATAGCCTATATTGAATGATTTAGATATTTTGGGATTTTCAATCTAATTTTTTGTGTATTGTTCTAAGTATATCTATCTATCTACACACACACACACACACACACACACACACATTGAGGGGGTGTATAAAAATGTGTAGGTTCAAATTACTTGTCGAATATGCAACAGACATGCGATTCAAGATGGAATACTTACTTTTAAAATTATTGACAGGCTTCTTTACAGGCATGTTTTCAATCATTAAAAATGATAATTACCAAATTGGAAGCATTGGTGGGGTAGTTAAATTACGATTTCGAACACCCCTTAAATATCTTTTGCGTTGTACAGATGTTTTGCGCGTGTGTAACTGTTTTAAACTGTATTCTGATCAATCTTTGACAGATCAGCTGTCGATAAACTGCCAAACATGAATTAACGTTATTGTGCGCATTTTAAATTTTAATTGTAAACGTTATTAGAAAAAAAACCCTAAGATTTTGTGGGAAAAAATTTCTTTATCGATTTTTTTGTGTTTGTGCCTCAAAGCTGTTAAGCAATATTAGCTGTAATGTGAACTATTATTCTTTCCATTTTCTTGAAAAACTCTAAGTCACATTGCAAACCATATGACTTAAATTTGATGTCACTGATTGCAAATGTTTGTATTTTCAAAGTTTCTAGCTAATTTTTTTCCTTAGATATTAAACTAACATTACATCTTATATTATCCACTATAGCTTCACAGCAGCCTACTGGAAATACGAGAGAATCACGCCAAATTAAGAGGGTTATACGACAGAATGAAAAAAGAACGAGAAATTTTGTTAAAGGAGCGTGAAGAATGGAGACAGAGATTGCAGACTGCCATGCAACTGCACTCCAAGATTAGCGATATAGTGAAAGACGTGAGTAAAACATTATAAAACCCCAAATTACGATACTAACATACAAATATTTTTAGAATTAATTGAATTACGTTATCTCTGTTATAGGTTGAGAAAGTGAGTGCTGATGTGGCAGCTAATGCGAATAAACCTAATTTGCCACTCACCCAAGAATACAAAGATACGATGAATAAGGTAAAAAAAAAATCCAGATTTAAAAATGGAAATATAATTATGTAGAAGTCTAATTATTTCAATTAGCTCTATAAGATTGTTTTGAAGTAATGAGGATAAGCTGAATTAAAAAATTGAAATGATCGAAAATCATTGTTTTGGTCAAATACTTTCATACAAGTATATGAAGAAATTTCTCCGCAAAACTAGTAGTGTATGCAACGTCGCCTATTTGTGATGTATCTATAAAACATAAAAGAGACATATTTATTTTTAAAAATTTAACAGTTCAATATTTTGATTTTTTTTCAAATCTTAATCATTTTGTATTTCTTTTAATTCCTAAATAAGAAGAGAGTATTTTTTTAATATATGTATTTTTTTCCTTTTGTACTTTAATCAGACTGAATATATGGAGAAGAAAATATTTCCAACTTTATTTGCCAAACGACACTAAAATACTTATTGCTATAAATTAGCAATTTTGGATAAAATTAAATATTGAAATACTATGTAAACAATATTTTTCTACTTATGAATAAAGGAAAAATATCTGAATTATTTTGTTGAGTAAATATTGCAACTAGTGGATTAAGAATGAAAACAATATGAATAAGCGCAAATAAACAAAGAAATTGGCGAAGTTTACAGTTTGCTACAGGTGATTAAAATTATCATTTAAGATTTGCTTGTAATTTCCAAAAATAGAAAGGAAACAAATAATTATAATTTTTCGGCGCAACTGATTTATAATTACTTAGTTGCAGCATTCATTATGTAAATATACATTTGTTAATAAATTGTGACTATAAAAAAATCGGCCTTTTTAAACAGAAGTTTCTTGTGTTTAGAAAAAAAGAAAATTCGTTCATTAAAGCCCAGTTAAATTTATAGATATCTAAATAAAAAAAATCTCATGAAATTTATACAAATAAACCTTCCTAAGAAGCAATCTGTTTTTTGAATATCCACAATATTTTTATTACAAAAGAAATAGAACAGCAAAAGAATCATATGCAAATAATTATATTGGTTGAATAATTGTTTTTTTTTCTTTTATACGGCTGTTCTCGCAATGTGTATTACCTATTTTTTTATATTTTAAGATAATATAGAGGTTTTCATTTAATAGCTTTTTTTGGATATCTTTACCGGAAATTTTTTATTGTAATTTCAGATAGACGTCATATCATAAAATCACTATGCTTTACAATTTTAAACAGAAGGCTCTATTATTAATTTGTTACAGATAAAGCAAAGTTTCATGGAGCTCCAGAAATCGGCAGAAATTCTAAAGGAAGATGAACGCCTTAAAAGAACCACATCGTTCAGAAGGTGAGAGGTTCTCGAGTTTTAAGAATGAAAAAAATTAATCCTGCAAATTACTGATAAATAAAATCGATGTAAATAAAATGTTTTGAACTAGTTTTACAACCATTTAGTTATTTAGATAAATAAAATGTTTTTACTGTAAATCTGTAAAATGTATTGTTAATGTGAAAGCGTGCGATTTTAAAAGGCATTATTAAAAATCGTGTCATCACCTTTTTCAAATGTCGTTGAAAAAACTTGAAAAATTAACACTCTCACTTTTGGGGAGCTAAAGTTGCAAAGATTTTGAATAAACAGTTCTGTTTTCAGCAAACTGAACCACACTCAGTTTATAGATAGGAAAGAAAAAGAGAGATTTTAAAAGCAAAATACAAACGGAAGAATAAGTTTAAGTATTGATGAAACATACCCTATAGTTCTTAATTTCTTTACAAATGAGTTTAAGAAAATAACTGATAAAGTATAACGATAAGTAAAATATACATTCGCTTAGTTGATATGTAAAGTATAACAAATATACACTAACATTAAAAAAATTATTTTGATGACTAAGAAAAGAATTGTTTTCCTTTGAGTACCAGGAATTTTAGAGCAATACATAATAAAGTCTAGAACGCATAATAATGATTACTCTTTCTTTATAAAAGACACATTGCAGATACTTTTAAAAGGAAAGGAGCTATTAACCCTTTTTTTTTTTGGCGTCATACGACAATTAACTGAAATAATTCCTCTTATTCTCACAGCAGAGGATAATACAAGCAATGAAGCTGTTTCAATGGTGAATTTTGAAAATATGATGGATTTGTGGAAGCTCTGTAGCCACCATTATTATATACAAAATAATGAGACGATTGCAAAATTTTTTAATTGATAAACGATATATATAAAGATAAATTTCTTTTTAAAATGCAATTTTAGAATACGAATTTTGAAATTTTCATCACAGTTTTTGTCATAAAGGGTTATAAAGATTCCATAAAATTTTCTCAAAATAATCCATAACCTTTATTATTTAGGGCTGTCTCCGCTCAGGATGTCAGTCACTCTCAAGATCCCATGCAGAGATGGAACAACCCTCAACGAATAACCAATTACCCAGTGGCTCCTCCCAGTATGCTGATACGACCACCACCAAGACAGAAAGCCCTGCAAAGAAAGTCCATGTCCCTGGACCATGCTCTGTCAGGCACCACTCACGAACAGCGACTCAAGATCTGGGAGTCGGAAGGAGAGAGTATTACCTCCACTCCCGCAGGAAGTTTGTTGAGTCTGGGTGGGTACGGATATGAAACGGATTCATCGTTGCCCGATTCGGAATACAGGTAAAAAAATTAACAAATTAAAAATTGACTCCACTGTAACTGGAGGCCCATTAATTAAACTAGACATTAATATCCCACCTAGATTTCATGAACTAAATATGTATTAGTTAGCTTTGCCTCTATATATGAAGAACTTATTTCTAAATACAGAGTGATTTTCCAAAGAGTTTTAGCTGATGCTCATGTTCTCTGAATTGTGTTACTTATTATATCTATATTCGCATTTGACACAGATTTTTACAACTAATTGAAAAACAAATAATAAAAAGCAGTAAACTTATGAAAAACTATGAACAGTCTTTTCATACAATACCTTGCGATAAGATTTGAACTCTCTTTTAAATTTGGAACAAATTTATATTTTAGTATTAAATAACAGAAATAAGTGAAAATATCTTATCTCAATAATTGATTGATTCTTGTCTCAATAATTGATTGATTCTTGTCTCAATAAATTTTATACTACAAAAGGAAACACTGATGAGGTACTAATATGTGAGATAAATGTGTGAGATTTCCTAAGGAAGAACTTAATTTAATATTTTTGTAAATAACTAAATTTAAGGAAGACGTGGCTTGTATGTGTGGGAAATGTTTTAATGTTTTTTCAAATATCAAATGAAATTTCATTCTTATTTAAGTGGAATTTATGTCGATTTCATAAATCGGTTTAAATGTATTGTGCATTTAGTGTTACAAATTATTGAAATCGTCAACAATAAAAGCACTTAAATTAGAAGAAGAATCGATTCCAAATGAACAGATCTCTCAATCCTTCTTTTCGTAAAGGAAATTTTCTCTTGAAAGTTTCACGTGTTGTAGTATAGTGAGGAAAATGCATTTTGGATGTAAGCCCGTTACCGTTTATTTGGCATTAAGCTTCGAATGATGAGTATTTTTGAATACAAAAATTTGACTCAAAAATACCATTTTCGTAATAAGAAATGTTAATTAAATCTTAATTTATTAATACAACCCTTTTCGAATTCAATGAAATCATTCCTGAAATAATATTTCTGAGTGAATTAATGAAGATATAAATTGTGAATTCCCGCTTCTGTCAGGTACGGCGGAATCTCCCGCAACCGAAGACGGTACATGGTACAGACACCAAGTGGCATGAGTGCGATGACAACAGACAGTGAAGCTCCATACTCGTCGAGAGAAGGCAGCGTCGATCCGGGGGGTAGCTCAGAGAGTGTGCCCATGGCAACACAACAGCAAAGAAAGACCTTCAAAGAGAAACTGAAATCCCTACGGTAAGCATCATTCTCGATATGCAAGGTCGACTCATGGCATCTCATGACTGACTCATTTTCCATCTTGGTATGCATGGGTAAAACAATACATTACGCGCCTTTTCTATTTCAAACGAAATCTAGAACTTACTTAAACACATAACTATTTTTTGACTTGCTTTGAAAGTGAGAGTAATTTTTCAAACTGAATGTATCTTTGCAAATGGAAGCCATTGCAACCATTTCGGGATAGAACGGTTTCATAAAATATTAAAATACAAACATTCGAATACTTCATTATTTTCAAATATTTCATCACATAAATAAAGTGACATGCAACGGATTGGGGGAATCCAATTTTTCAAAGAAAATTATACGACAAGGTAAATGTTTCAATATTGAAACGAAAATCCTTAAAGTGATCGTTGTTTCTAGATTGCATAGACACTTCCTACTATTGAATCTATTCAATATACATTAATCAATACCATTAAAATATTCATAAATAGAAATTATAATTGCTTTATTCAACTCATTTTCTTGAATTTTTTATTTTATTTTCAAGAAATTTATTTCTTTGAAAAAATACTTACAATTAACAGAGAAATGGGATGAAGCTTTTATTCAAACCAAATGAGAAATATATCTTAAATTTTTTTAAAAAGTATTTCTGGTGTAATTGTTAAAGTTAATTTTCCCGTTAATTCTGTAAAAAACTGAAGAATTTAATTTTTTGCCTATTAAATGAAAGCTTTTGGAGTGAAAATGGAGGTTTGGAAGGAGAGTTCCCGATTCAGATGTCTTTTTTGTGATCATGCAATGGACTACAAGTATGAGGCCCTCCTAAATTAACCTTCTTATTTCTTCAGAACCATATTCATGTGGAAATAAAAATAAATAAACATTTCTATGAAAGTTGTAATTTTTAAACGTTCCATGTTAAAATGGTAGTTTTTTTTAAATATCTTATGCCCACCACATTGACCCTTCCATCACTTTAAAACTCGCAATCAGTATCAAGATGTTGAAATGCGAGGAATCGAAATGGAATCAAAATACTGCTGTCCGTATTAAACTGTATGTCTTAGTTTTCATTCGGTCTGTTTCAATGTGAAGGAAATTGGAAACAGGTCGGCAACATGGTCGCTTAATCGTCTAAAAGTGATACACTGAAACTTCTTTACAATTTCTATTCTGCTGATGGCCATTGTTAAAAATAAATGCAAGTGAATGATATATATATATATATATATATATATATATATATATGCATCTTTAATTCGTTCGGAAATTTGCCCAATCTATATTTATAAGATTATAGAAAGCTTCTAATGTTTTCATTTTGTAAATTGAGTAGGAAATTTTTGTACATTTTCATTGACTGGTTACAATCCGTTTTTCCGACAGGCGCACCAAAAGCGTGGACGTGGCTGCGGGACAAGATAGCTCCGTGGACAAGAGTGCGAAGGAGATGAGCCTCCGTTCCAAAATTTCCAAAGTACTCAAGGGTGGGACCCTGGGGAGGAGCCTGAGCCTGGAACCGAAGAAACCGGCTCCCGCTCTTCCTCCTAAAGGAGTCGTTCCAGATGTCGTGCCGAGCAGACCGACAGCGGAGGTAAGAAGGAAAACTCAAATCCTCTCGCATACTTTGCTTCTTTTATCACTAAAATAATGCCAAACTTGTAATTACAATAAGCCATCTTTTACTATTTTGAATTGAATAATAAAAATTAGTTTCTTTAAAGAATTCTTACTTTTCCCTTCAGCATTTTAATGAAAATATATATGGCATAGTGCTAACTAAGCGCTATAAAGTATTTTAAAGAAATAATTTCTTATCAACAAAAGTAGCTATCTAGAGCGATATTAATATGTTTTCATTCTACTGATACATAACTTATTTAAGTTTAATGAACTAGCAGCTATTTTTTTACTTTATAAGAATTTAAATTGTCTAAATTTAGTTTAATGAGAATAAAAGCATTTTTAACCATTGATATTTTAAAGTACGATAGTCATTTAAAATATTATATAAGTAAAAATAATATTATAATGTTTACGATGAAGCCTAAAAGTCATCAATTCAATTTATTTATTACTAATAAATGAAGTATGTTAAGCGAAGTGAACACTTTACTTGAAATCACCCATCTAAATATGGCAATAAAGAGATAGCAACTCATAAACTTTCAATTATTATTTTTAAAATTTTTTAAATATGCTTTTATTTTACTTGTTTTATCTGATAAATTTGACCGTTTGTATTTAATAAATAAATGTTTATCTTATGCATCTTTAATAAAGTCATTATTTCTCATAGTTCTTCAATTTCTCTTTAATTTCAAAATGTTATGATTTAAAAATATCTTTAAAGGATTATCAAAAGGTAATGGATTTTTATTATTAATATTTTTTAGTGAAACTTAATCAAATGTATTTTTTTTCTACAAAAACTCTGATGTTAGATGTATTTTAACTGTTGAGAATCCTCCTCATTGAAAAGGAATTTGAATCAAATATTGGAATTAAGGTTTGACAGTTTTTCAAATTCGGTTTTAAAAAGCCTTTTCTTTAATTAATGGGTCAAATTTGAAAACTGATTTTTAAATTTAAAAAAAATGATTTTCCTAAACGTCCGAATGTTTTCTTCTTCTTCTACATTCAAAGAAAAAAGATATTTTTAATTTTATTAGTTGGGACCGATTTATCTAACAATGAAAGCTTAGGAAGACGAGATGCCAATTTATTAACAAGTCAAGGTGTATTTGAATTTCTGTAAAATAAACTAAAAAAAAATTTAAGCATTGAAATAAGTTTGAAATTGCTATATGCTTTAGAAGAACGAATTCAAGAAAGAAGAAAAATAGAATTTGGAACTCTTTTGATGCATTTACAAAATCCACAAAATGTATCTAATTCAGAGAAGAAATACGGTGTACTTTCTTTAGTTTCATAGTTATTAAGTTATCTGGAAAGATATTGTCTAGAATATTTCCGAATTCTTATGTGGAAACCGCTTCTGATGAAGATAAAATCGTAGAAATGACTCATCAGAGCAATACTATTTTAAAAGAAGTTAAGGAAAAATCAATTCATGTTTCTTGAAGACCCTAACGAAAAACTTACAAGTGCAAAGACACAGAAATTTGAATTTTCATTATTTGAGGCAATGAATAAAAGAAGAAAAAACTTAAATTTGTTATTCGATATATATTATACAATATTGCCATGAAAACTATAAAATTATATTTATTATTTATTTACACTTACACTTATAATTTAGACTATAAAAAAAGTTTAGTAGCTAGTGAACAAATGTTTTCGATTTTAGACAATATGCGAAATAATAACCAGATTTAGCCACCGTTCAGTGGATATTTTATGTTTTTTAAAAATTCTAGTTTTTCAGACGATATTAAAATTAGTGATACTAATGTAAATATTATTTGAAGTTTTGGTTTGAGTTTTCGTTATTTGTGTAAGTTATATGCATATTTAATCCTTAATTTTTCTTTTTATATTTTGACTTTGATATTGATTTCATTTGCTACTATTTCCTATAAATTAAAATATTTTTCCTTATTCTATTTTTTGACAAAAATACGAAAACTAGCTAAAAGCATTATTTTTTAAATATTGAATTTTAAACTGGTTTTTCAAAAAGTCGGTTTTTGTAACACTCCAATTGAAATCTAGATTTATTTTAGAACTGAGATTTGCTATGTAAATTGTGTTGCAATCCCACATCATCCTAATTTAGAATTTTGTTTTACCATTTTTCTAGAAACCTCTGTCAGCAAGTCGCGGTGAATTGAACCAACGTAGGCCGCCATCACAGCAAGAGAGGAGGCAAAAACCGCCTTCGAAACCTGGGTTTGAAACCCCGGTCTGATCAGTCCTATTTTATATTCCTCAGACAATCGTGTCTCAAGTGACCTCATGTAAACAATAAAAGAGCATCCTTTTATCTTCATGCTCGGGTCTGCATTTGTTTTAATACGATATTAGCACTTTGTTACAATTTGATGCTATCGAGCAATTTCAAAATCATCTAACTGCTCATTATTGATCCATTAGTTTAAATTAATCACATCTTCTAGGATTTTTGTGAAAGAATCTTCAATGATGGATGATGAGCATTCAAATGAAAAGAGAATTTTATACTTAATTAAATATCAAGTTTTCTCATCAAAAGAGACGAAGAAAACAAAAGGGTGTAAAAAAACCATTTGTAACTTACCCATCATCTTATGGATTTTGAAATCACTGTCGAAACCAGGTGCTAAAAACAGAATCGTTTAGTGTCTGAAGTTGAGCAAATAGTAACTCGGTAGACAACAAACTATATACAATGTTATAATTAATTTTGAGATTTTTCTCTCTGGATTACTTTAAGAAAAAATATGAATCTTAAAGGGATTTGATCATCTTGTATTTAATTACTACATTCAAATATACTATTTACTTTTAAACAAGCATAATAAAAACAACGGTTGCCATGGCAACGATAATTTTAAATGTATCATTTTGATCAATGCGATATAAGATAAAAAAAAGTAATTAAAAAAATTAAGTTACTTTTTACTTAGGTCAACACATTTTTTAGTTGCTTTTTATTAAATAATTACAATTAATATAAATAATTGATCGAAAAAATATACCTATCTTAAACAAAATCAAGTTCGTATCCATTGAAAATAAATCAAAACACACTCAACTGACGCACCTCCAGTTGGGGTAACGCAATACAAGTTAGAAAATTTTAATGTTCTTTATTTTGTGTCATTTTAATTCCAAAGTACTTCAAATCGAATCCGAAAAATCTATTAATCAACAATGTTTAATCTTAAATGCATCAAACATTAAGAAAAGAAACGGAATCATTTGAAATAAACGGCCGAAAAATGCAAAGTCTAACCTCATTAGCGTGGGGATAAACAAACTGAATTCGTTACTTATTATATACAAGCTCTTACCCGCGACTTCGTACACGTGGAAATTTTGATGTGTATATGTGAGAACTGACAGTCTAATCACAATGTAAAATGTTATCGAAACCGTATGCATGCATACATTTTCTTCAGTTGGAGCAACGGAAAGACGTGAATTTTAAGCACCAGTTGGGGTAACGCAATGCGGATTAAAAAATTATAATTTCAGTCCATCTATTTAATTTTTATTCAAAAGCACTTCTGAAGGAATCAAAAGATCTATTAATGAACAATGTTTAATTTTAAATTTATCATACACTACGAAAATAAACAGAAACATTTCAAATAACCGGTCGAAAACATGTTACGTCTAACATCATTAGTGTGAGGAAAAAAACTACTTAAAAGCTATGGACTTGAAACTATACAGGTACTTTTTAAAATCTAATCGAAAATTCTGAAAATAGGCAAAAGCAATATGTAAAGCAAGAAAAAAAATCAAGAAATGAATAGGAAATATCGAATTATATTGACACAAGAACAGCGTAAGAAAAAAAATTAATAAACCTTCCTTTAGAATAGTAAGATAATATTTAAATGAAAAACGGAAACAGAAGAATAAAAACAGACGATTATATATATTTTCTAATTTTTTGTTCTGATGAAAAGGCTTTCTGTCGAGAAATCCTACAATAAATCACAAAGAAATCCATTAGATAAGATAATATTAAAGCAACACCGGAAATAGAAAAATAAAAACAAACGTTTCGAAAAGCTCGGGAAAATGTTTTCAGAATTTTTTTTTATTTTTGGGCGGAAAATTTAGTATTTAATTAATAAAAAATTAACCACTCAATTAAACGGAGTAAAAATTAGCCTATGTTCTTCTGAAGACTATAATCTATCTCTGCGCTAAATTTCACCCAATTTCCTTCAATCGTTCTGGTGTGATTGAACCCCATCATCCATCCATCCAAACTTTCACATTTATAATAGTAATAGCATATATATATATATATATATATATATATATATATATATATATATATAAATTTAAATTCATATGCCGCATAATGTATTAATGGGTTTACACTCAACCAATTATAAGATACCAATAAGCTCACTTGCGCAGAAGAAAGATAGAGTGACTTCTGCTCACTTAGTATTATGAGACACGACAGGAAAGAATTTTTTTTCCAGTACATACGAAAAATGGAGACAAACTTAGCAGAAGTAAAAAAAGAAAGTGAAAGAAATGCAATTAAAATTAATAAGTTATCTATAGAATAATTAATTGTTGACAGCCGTTGAAATAATGTAACAGGTTTCGATGATAAAGAGAACTGTCTTATCAGTCACACAAAATAACTTGAAAATCCTAAAACAGTCAGTTGGTGAATCATTTATGATGCATAACAGTTCAAAGCGGATACAATGAGAAACGTGATTATTATTATTATTAATTTACACGTGACTATTCTTCATGAGTTAAAAAAAGCGGTCTACTACAAAAGTTCAAAACAGCTCTTAAGAGCAACTTTTGAATGTGTTAATAAACAATATTTTGAAGTATGTTGTTGCCTTTTTTATGACTATTTTAGTGTTATATGTTTGTGAAGAAAAAAACTTTATTACGCAAAAATGAGTAATTTACATTTTATTACGAAAGCCCAGTTCCAGGCTGTTTACGATCATTTCAAACAAGTAGAAGAAGATGCTTATGCAAGTAGAGATGAACTTCAAATTGAATACAGACTCCTGTTAGGCTATTTCCTATCGTTGTACAGAGAAAATGAAAGAAAAGGCAACAAAATCATGCAACTGACAGCAGAAATGCTAACATGGAAAGAAAAATCAGAAGCAATCGAGATACAAAAGGAGAAAGACGTGGAAGAACTAAAATTAAAATTGTCTGAAATGAATCGGAATCTTGAACATCACCGAAAAGAAGAAATGATTCTCGTTCGATTAATCGACGAATTGCGAGAAAACATTACCAAATTGAAATCTACGAATGTTGTAAAGAAATCTAAATCTGATATATATATCAACAGAAGACCCACAGATCCTCCAAGAAAACGCACGATTTTCAAAGAAATTGCCGTCGGTTCTTCTAAAAGTTTACAGTCATCGAGAAGTATTATCCACGAAAAAAATACGAAAAAAGAAGAAATCGACAGGATATCGATGCCTAAAGAAATCGAATTCATGAAGAGGAAATATGAAGATGAAATCGAAAGGTTGCAGCATCAGACCAAGGTGATTTCGGCCGAAGCAAAACTGCTTCATTCTGAAGCAGTTAGTTTACAGAAACGCATTGATAGCAAAGACAAACACTTCTCTGAATACAAACAGCAATCATCAAAAGAAAAAGAGTTGGAAAGGCAAGAGAAAGAAAACCTGCAGATTAAGAATTCTTCTTTACAAATGCTGATAGACACTTTGGTAAACGATCTGAAAATTCTTAAAGATGAGAAAAGACTTCTGAAAGAAGACATAAAGAATGCCATGGAAGAGCGTCACGCTTTGCTTCTTCAAATCCAGGAAAAAAATACGTATATTGAAAAGTTAAAGAGCAACCTCGATGCTTTAGTGAAAAGTAAGAACATTGCCATTAAAAGAGCAGACATGTTCGAAAAAAACCTGACTATGGACAGGGATCAGTTAGGAACAGCTAAGAAAGATGTTGATGTTCTAAGCCAAACAATAAATAAACTTCGAATCGACTTAAATGAACGAGAAACTCAACTGAATCAACAAGAATCTCAGCGCAAGCGTCTGGAAGCCTCACAGAAGAGTGAAATGTTAGAACAGACCAAACTAATCGAGTACTATAAAACTCAGGTGGTCAATCGTGATAAAAGAATTAAATCACTAACGACAGATTTGGAACAAACCAATGAAAAATTGGCTTCTTGCAGGCGTCAATTACGAAACAAAAAGAGAGAGAACGCTATTTTATCTGAAGAATTTCAAAATTGGAAAAGAAGCCTGGGAATAAACACTGAGAACATGAAATCGTTGAAAATGAAACTAGACAGCGCTGAAACTTCTAAATCAGAATTGCAGAGTGAACTTAAATTTACAAAAAATCAGTATTTTTCAGTGCTTAAGGAGCGAAATAAATTATTAGCACAGTGTAAGAAGCTTGATTCTGTCATTGAATACCGTGAAATGGAAAATGATTTGCTAAATAATCGCCAAGGATATCTCCAGAACGATTTGAAAATGAAAGATGCTCAAATTAAAAAGATAGCAAAACTTCGGAGATTAGCTTGGGCGAAACAATGAATGGAAGAGACATTCTTTTGAAATATTAACATTATCAGTGCTCATACTGAACAAAATGAGTTCTTAAAATATATGCATTCTTAAAAAAAAAAAAAAAAGACTAAAAGATATGTAGCAAAATTGCCCTGAAAAATTAGCTGAATTTCAATTGTGTGAAGTACTTATTTACTGCCAATGAAAAATGTAAAAAAAGAAATAATTAATATGTAGTCAATTTTTTCTAGAAATTTGCAAAAAAATGTAAGTTAATTATTAATGTAAATTTGTTGCATAACCCTTTGTAATTTGATTCAAGTTTCATTGTACAATTTATTAAAATCTGAAAATTATTTAAGTTATTTTGATATTATCAAGTTACTTTTCTGTTAGCCGGGCGCCAGCAAAACATCGCCAAAGAAATTTGGGGGAATTCTACATTATTTGGTGATTTTTCGCTTTAAAATCATTGTAAGAAATTTAGCGGAATTCTACATTTTTTGGCGATTCTTCGCTTTAAAATCATTGCAAGAAATTTGGCGGAATTCTACATTATTTGGTAATTTTTCGCTTTAAAATCATTGTAAGAAATTTGGCGGAATTCTACATTATTTGGCGATTTTTCTTTGGCTCTCGGCTAACTGAAAAGTACTGCTATTAATTTAAACATTGATCTATAAAACACTCGAAATTTCTTTGAATTCTCTTTTTATATTGGTGCATTACTTCTTCAGAAATATTTGGTGAACATAAAATTAATATCCAAAATAGTTATTTAGGATTATTTAAATTAAATAGGTTGCAGTAACAAAAATTATATGTTAAAAGAGCTTAATAATAGTAATTTACAGGCAGTTGGAATAAGGCTTAAACTTAAGAGTCTGGTTTCTTGCAGGGGCACTCAAGTCATGCCAGCCATTTAAAGACATGCCAAAAAAATGCCATGTTGGATAATAATAAGAAATGAGAACAAACGAATTTTAAAATTGGAATTAAAAACATTTCAAAATAACCTTTGACAAAAATTCGCCTCAAAAAAAAATCTGCATTGTCGATTGGACATTATTTTTTAAGTCGAGTTCAAACTGGTATAAATTCAGAAATCGATAGACCAATATAGATAAATGTAATATACAGGACCTTTACTTGGAGGTAATAATGAAAATCAACAGCATTTTTTATTTTTCATGCAGGAAATAAGTAACGTTACTTTGTTTAGCCCAAAAATTCGGTATTTGAATTCTTACCAGATTCTCCGACCTACCACGAAAGTACACGGAATTAAACTATAAAACTGTATGACCGGACAGCCGCAACTATAACATTAGTGGGAACTGTGGTTGAGTCGTAAGAGCCACCACCTGCCACGGTACATCCCTTCCCGTAGGAAATACGTCCCATCACCATTGGGAGAAGTCTACCCCGACCTATTAGTATATCTTCCAGGGTGGTGAAATCGAACCACCATGCCGGAAGCATCTCATCCTCATATCGAAGTGCCCCCGGGGGGCACATTCCCAAACCCCACCCTGTTTCTAGTAAGGAAGAAAATCGAGCAACGTCATTGGTTCGTACCGCCGCACATTCTGTGACGGGTGTGTGACGTCATTATAACCGAGCTTCAAAATTATTTTCAGTTCGCCTTTTTAGTACAGATTATATATCGTAATTTCTGAAATACAAATTTGTCATTGTCGACTAAATGGAATTTAGATATTGAGATTCTATGGTGTATTTAATTACTATAATAATAAATAAAGTACTTAACAAAAGTATTAAATAACTCCAAATTGTCTGATAGTTTAACAAGTTTAAATGCTTTTTGATAATTTAAATGCAATGAATATTTAAAGATTCAGTCTTAAAAAGTAGAGGAGAGGGGGGAAATAAGTTAATTTTCAACATTGCCCTGTGTAGCAATCAATTTTCAATATTGCACTGTGTATCATTAACATGATTTGATCATTTTTAAATTTAAAATATTTATTAAAGTTGCTGATTTCTTTTAATGGTAAAGAAATTCAATTAGTGTTTATGAATTGATTTTTAAATTGCTTCTAGCACTATTTATATTTCAATATATTTATAAAGCTTTGAAATATTCAAAACTAACTATAAAAGGAAATATGCTTTTCAGTTTCAGTTGGAATTATTACAATAATCTATATATTTAGGCTATCAATAAATGCAGTCGAAATACATTCGTCAGTAGAGCAACAAACACAACATTATAATGAATAGCAGTTTAATAATTTAAGATTTTATAACTTTTGACAATCACCGTTTAAATATCAGAAAAATTTAAGATAGAATATCTCTTAAATATACCAATCCACTTATTTCCTTTGAAGTGAAAGCACAAATTTCTAAACAAAAGGAAAAAATATAAATATATATTATTTATCCCAATAAAAAGGATATAAACAACTCCCTTTTATATGAGCAAGTTTATTCTAATGAATTACTACAAAGTTATTAACTGATGATCGGCTGTTGCTGGGAATAAAAACACATTTATGCATAAAAATTATGTTAAATCTAATTTTTGATGAATTATAGCACATGCAATCATTTTACTACTTCCTAAAATATGATTGACTGTTTTGGGTTATTTATATTTGTTGGAAGATTAAGAATATAAAATTTTTATCCTTTCTTGCAACTGTTTAGATAAAATTAAATTAAATACTTTAATTCAATGAAAAAATCCAAAAGAAATGGAAAATTCAAAAAAATTGTGGTTTGAATGAATCAGCGTCTTACTGTCTAGTATGTTGAAATATTCTACATTAAAATAAAGAAAAAAATTCCGATTGAAGAAAACATCGCACAGAAATAAATTTAAAATTATTATAATTTTAAAAAATTCTGTGTTTTAGAATGATATCAAAAGATTTCTTGTAAAATAATTCTTCCCCAATTATTTCTGAAAAGCGACAAATTTACGATTAATTGCTAATTAAGTAAATAATATTTGTATTTCGAAAAAATAATTGCATTTTTCCCCTGTCATAAATAATCATTATGCAAAGTTGGCCCAGTAATTAGTAGAATATGTGGGATATAGATTCATAGACGCAATTTTGATTTAAATACTGTAATATTTTGTAAATTTGTGATATGGTAAAATGGTTTCTTATTTAAATAACAGAAAACTATTTTAAATATTATTAAATCGAAAATTATAATGAAGAATAAAGATGGCAAACACCAATGTATACGTAAATAAAGTGTATTAACAATATCGTAAAGAATTAAATTGAAATCATTCAGTTTATGCGATCAATTTATAAGAGACTTCAAATCCAAGTTGCGCCAAAATTCGGAACGAGAGCAAACATGACGTCACAGGAAGAGCCGACCAATGATATTGCCCGATTTCCTTCTATAGAAATAGGGTAGGGTTTGGAAATATGCCCCTGGGAGGATTGGTATTTTAAACAAAATATTCTTCTTTTTTTAAAATTTAATTGATTTCTACGCTTTTTATAAGAATTAAGAAATTTATTGCTTGCACAACTAACATACAAAAATTTCGCATCTGTTAATACATTTTTTCGAGAAGCGAAAAACGAAATAAGAAATAGCGATTTAATTTTCCATTTTCAATTAAGTAAGTTAATTTTCCAATTTCATTAAAGTATAAGGTAATATGTGCACTTTTATTTTTGAAATAGTATATTGATGCAAGAGTTGTAAGATGTATGAACTGACTTTTAAAATTTTTACTGTGTTTTCTTTTCTTAATTCTGAAGATGAAAACAAATCAGTTGAAATTTAATGGCGGAAATTTATAATTTATAATTATTTCAAAAAGGATATTTCATGCTTTTATTAGTAATAGCAATGCATGTCCCATATTTTACAACAGATCTCCTCCTTTCAATTACGATTTTCCTTGTTTGGAATTTATTCTATTAACAAACATTATAAACAACAAAAATTAGATATTAACAACCTGATAACACAAAATTACAAATAAACCAATAATAAATGAGGTAATGATGGAATGATAAGATAATTTAAATCATCTTCCATTCAGGTTCTTACTCCCGAAAAGAGAAACTTCATTTTGCACTAGATCGAAGCTTTTCACACCCATGAGTTCGACATTTGCTGTTGGCGCGATCTTTGGTTTGCCATTTCTCATTCCGTTGGCGCGATTTATGCCATTGGAATGACCCGTTTCAACCCCGTTTTCCGCCAACTGGTCGTTCTGTTTCCCATCAGGAGATTCATCTTTAGACAGCCGGATTCTTGAGAATGCAAGTCTCTCCAGATTAGACAATGGGGCCTCCAACAGCAAATAGAAGGGAACAGTAAGGATAACAGTAGTCACTATGTTCCCTACATATTCATATAACTACGGGAAAGAAAAACAAAAAAATATGTTAGAGAGAAAATTTGCGTAAACATCAGCTTAACAAGTACTTGTTTACTATTACAGCAGCCGTAACAAATTACCCCCCCCCAAAAAAAATGCAAAACATCTCCAAACCTCTTTGCATTTTATGTACAAAAGGAGCTTGACAATCTCGGTATAGTCTGAAAATTGCCAACTGAATCCGGGAGTGAAATCATTTGAGCGAAATCTTGGTATCTTATGTGTGATGGATTTGTGTAATCTTGGCTCAGTTTGAAAATTGCCAAACAAATTCGGGAGTTATAAAAAATAAACAAGTACTGTTTAATAACATAGAAACAGCATATAAGAATAGGTACTTTTCCGTTAGCCGAACGCAAGCGAAAAATCGCCAAATAATGTAGAGTTTCGCCAAATTTCTTTGGCGGTTTTTCGCTTGTGCCCGGCTAACGGAAAATATCTAAGAATTATAACGTTGAATAGGGTTATTGATTAATTTTCCACAAAAAATATGTCTATGAAGTGTTTAAATATGTTTTTAAAAATATGTCTATGAAGTGTTTAAAAAAGTTTTTAAAAATATATCTATGAAATGACTAGGAATGAAGCCTTTTAAAAGGGCAATTTCGAACTGCTTTCCTTTAATGAAACTTCCAGCTTGATGACAACGTTGAAACCTATTGATTTTGTGATGAATCGAAAATTAGCTTGATCAGCGAATAATGTGTCTTCTTTTGCACTTTCTGCAAATCAAAGATATTGACTACTTGATTTATTTTTTTAAAACAAGTACCATTCCTTTAATTCAAATAAGCTGTTAAATATATGTTTAATATAATCTATGAGTTTTACAATCTTTCAACTGTGTACTTTAATAGATATTTTGCATTTTACTTCTTTTCTTTTGTACTAATTTGTCAAAGAAAATTGAACTGTGATGCTTATATTACGACAAAAGTAGTTAATATTTAAAAATTAAACCCCTTTTTAGCTTTATTAAAATCACTTCAAATCGCTTCAATCAAAAAACATGTTACACTCACAATGAATAGTCGCCAAATCCAACTAATAAATCAACTCGCTTCAAGATCGGGTAAAAAAAACACAGAACTATATCAAATTATTTTTCTTCGAATTTTATATTTGAAGAAAGAAGACATCATCATCAAATAATGCGTTATAGAACAGACATATGATTCAAGAGTATTAGATGCAAAGCTAAGCTATATTCATTCGAAATTATCCTAGTTTAGAAGAAAAATATCCACATTTTAAAAGAAAAATTTGCTCAATTCCATGCATTCTCTTCGATAATTCAATTCCTACAATTACATTAATTCAAATTTCAATGTTTACTGAGCCATCAAAATTTTATTTTTCCTTAGGAAACAGAATAGGCTAATTGTAAAAATAGGGTAGACACTAGATTATTCTCTCAATTTTTCAAAAGCAATTAATTAAATTTCTAGAGTGGAATTTCAGGAATTTATTCCAATTCATATAACTATTCCAATAACAGAGATGATACAAAATTAGATACTGTAGGTAAGAAAGTTATTGATTCAGATCCACTAGTTTCACAAGAGAGTGTTGGGTACTTACGAATTATACCGTCTTCGTCAACGATCGCCAAAGGTTTAGTAACTCATTGGCGACGGATTTAAAATTGGCGATAAAGATAAACGGATTACACCATTGCCGGATTGCCATGATTGATGGTTTAGCAACTCATTGGCGACGATTTCAAATTTTGCGATAAAGTTGGACGGTATAATACGTAAGTACCGAGTGTTGTTCACTCTAATCATGCTTTTTTTTAATGAATTACAATTGAAAACTAGATGCTCACTAAAGCATACAAAGTTTCTATCGAGTTAGAACATAATCAGACTTGGAAAGTTTGCAAGTAACAGAAAAACTGATACCAATTGTAGATTAGAACTTTTATTATTGTTTTCTAAGAAATTTAATGTAAATATGTAGTTAATTTTAACCACTAATTAATGCAATGAAGATAAATTTTTCATAAAAATACACAGAACATTATATTTTATATTCCATGAGAAACTAAGATGCACCTACATCACTACAAAATTATAATTCGAGGGTTTTGAAAATCGTTAAAGTATTAAGCCTACTCCCCCTCCAAATACCCTTCTTTTTGGATTAGTTACTTTAAAAAACTTTTTGTCCCGGATTTGGGCCTTCGGATGTTAGAGCTGCAGCCATTTGCTTTTTTCATGGCTAAAAAATAATTTGATTAATATGAATTTAATAGAGCTAAACTGTGCAAACCTTCTAGGTTAATTTTTTCAACTTGAGGATGAATTTCAGATCATCTATTAAAGCAGAAAGACGATATTCTTTCACACCCATGACATATTGGCTGATTTAAAACACTATCGGCTACAGTTCCAATTGAAGAAAATTATCCCGGCTTTCTGGCACAGAGGTAGTGCTTCTTCCTCGTGTTTTAGGGGGTCCCGGGTCCGAGTCCCGTTTTGGGCAAGGTTGTTCTATCTGTGAGATGGGTGACTGTGCCCCCCCCCTTTAAAAAGGGCCTGTGCAAGCAAATGTGATGAGTGTGTAGCTAAAGTCGTACTCTTGGCCCTAGTTGGCGCTAATTGAAACAAGAGACGCTTATCTGCTGCTTAAAATCTGCTGATGTATCAGCGGGGTTTGCCAAAGTAAAAAGAAGAAAATTACTATCGTCTCAATATGAAAAATTTTTTGAAAATGAAAATATTTATAACAAAATCACCCAAATATCTCCAAATGAATATAACTTTAATCATCATAAAAACAAACTGTTTTATATCCTGCAACAAAAATCAATTATTTGCCTATTCTTAAAGAAATAAGGTTCTCACCATGTTGTAGTGACTGAAATAGATTCGCTCCTTAAGTGAGCCCATCCTCACCCACATGACGAGGCTATGCAAAAGATAGATCATGAAAGTCAGCCGGCTTATTGGAGTCAGAACATTCCACGAGAGGATTTTATTCACTGCCCCTACAAATGAAAAAAGCTTTTCAGAAACTTTCTTAATCATATTCTTCAATAATACTATACAATATATCGTTATTGAAGTTTGCAATAATATAATCAATAGGAAAATGTGCAAAATTTTTTCCTATAAAATTCAGCATATTAAAATTATTGAACACTTTTAGTGGAAGATATGTATATTGGTCCCATTGTTCAATTAATATAATTTCTTTTATACTACGTTTAGTGTTATTCACTGTAAAATAAAAATTTCATATGTTTCAATTCCACATTCTTTTTATTTGTTGTTTTACTTATTAATGTAAAAGCAAACTAACATTGATTTTCTTAAATTAATTATCTACAACATATTTCCTAATAGAACTTAAGGAACAATATGGAAGGAGCTTAATAAAGAAGGAAATAATTTAACATTTATTCTGCAAAGATCATCGTGTTATAATGGGATAAAATTTAAGACTTAAAAGAACAACTCTTTTTTTGAAAGGTTCCCAAATTTGTACATTTTGATACCCACATTTTAGACACAGAATCTATAGCGACCCGATGACGCAATAACTTTGTTTTTTTTTACCTACACAAAAAACACATGTTCTTTCCAAAAGTAATTTATACACCAAAAAGTAATATTTGTTAAGAAATATCTATTATTAATTATAATAGAAAATTTTTAAGAGATAATAATCAATTCGAAATTAACACTTTTTAAACTGAATTAATGTGCCTAGCAAAAATGAGTTTCTGATTAAGTTGAACTCAAGCAAGTTAACTTGCTTTCGCATTGCATTTTTTAAAAGTCTTTTTGACACCATGTGACTTGATAAATGTTTTAAGCCCACATCAAGAACCTCCTTTACCAAACTGTGGAAAGATGTCTATATGTTTAAAATCTTGAGGCGACGCACAAGAACTTGACTCAAAACTTATCAGTAGACCCGCAAATTTGGAAATGCGTGCTTTTATTATAATACAAAATAAATATAGGGCCAATGCGTATATACTTGGCACTTTCAGACAAAGAAAAATCTATGCACTTATCTAATTTACGTAAACGTATAATCATATTGTTACAAACTTTGTAATCATTTCTGTAAATATTTGTATTCGTCTTGAAATATCTCAGACAGATATGAAACAATTAGATTGTTGGGCGAAAATTGCACAATTTATGTATATTTAACATAAAAACGACATTTCCAATGATTTGGCGACATTTCGGGGAGATTAGGCGAAAAATAGATAATTCTGAAAATTTTTATCACCTAAGCTCCAGAACCATTAGTAAGCTAGATAGCCTTGAACCTTCCAGAACCTTGGCAAAAATACTAATTTTCATGCCAAGGAAAGAATAAATACCATCGCCCGATTGACAATGATGATTAGAGAGCAGTGAAGATTTGAGTGTTAGTTTAGTGCACAGAAGCTGTAATTTGTGTGTGGTTGTAGAGACTTCAGTGTTTAGAAGCTGTTTCCTGATGTATAGCTGAATTGTGACTCGTTACTGCGGTAATTTCATCTTCTAGAGATTTCAACGAATAAACTTGCGATTTTTGAGAGATTGTTTCATCAACTTTCAATCTACACAAACACTGAAACTACTCAATCTACACTATGCATAACTAACAGTCTGATATTTAAAAAAAAATTCTCAATTTTTTATAATTAACTAGAATTTATGTAAACTGTACCCAAGCAAATTTTAATATCTTTCATTAACAACTGACATTTATAACATCTATAATTCATTAAAATAGTTCATACGCATTTACAGTTTAATATTTAATGGTATTTATTATTCATTATGAGATATTAATTTTTGATGTCTTTTTTATTCTGAATGCTTGAAATAAAGTATTGGAAGTGAATGGTTGTTCTGTTATGTGCTATCTGTGAGATGTGTTACTGTGACCCTCTGTAAAAAGGGGTTGTGCAAGCGAATGTGGTGAGTGTGTAGCTAAGTCGTACTCTTGGCCCTAGTTGGCACTACTTCAAAAACAAGAGACGCTCCTTTCGGCTTAAATCTGCTGCTGTATCAGTGGGGGGCTTGTCCTTAAGCAAGTGCCATAAGTAACAACAACAACATATCTACGACAATTTCCTTGGATTACCTAACCTGGTTCTGAATAATTATGAAAGGTAATTGGGTACTTACGAACTATACCGTCTTCGCCAACGGTTTAGTAACTCATTGGCGACTGATTTAAATTTGACGATAAAGATCAACGGATCACAACATTGCCGAATTGCCATAATTGGCGGTTTAGCAACTCATTGGCGACGACTTTAAATTTGGAGATAAAGTTGGACGGTTTAATATGTAAGTACCGGTAATTGTGCTATTTGATCACTTTTTAACTGAATCATAGACTTCAAATGATTTTTTTAAAGGATTGTCATGGCAGGTTCAATTTTTAACGTTACAAAGCTTTATAATAAAACTGATAGAGAATGAGAGATTGTATTAAATGCATAATAACAGTAATGATTATAAAATCTGACCTCCATGTCCTGTAACGCAAGCAAATGTCACCCAAGCGATGCCTATGGTGAAAGTTGTCCTGTGAAGACCGGCGTAGATAGCTGTGAGGAGGGGTCCGTGGGGTTCGCCTATATTCCATCGGTAGGCCCCATACACAGATGACAGACAAAGAATAGTCGATGAACACCAACCACATAGATTTACCCACTAAAAGATAATGCATTCGAAAAAGAAAGAAAGAATCAAAACATAACCATAACATTTTCAGTTCATTACTTTCCAAAAAAACACCCTCATTTTTCTTAAAACATGAATTGCAATTATTTTACAAACATTATTCTGTACATAAAAAAAAGCAAATCAAATGACAAAATCTATAGATGTTTCACTTAGCCTATTCGTACTTAAATTAAAATGCCCACTTAAAATGCTTATCAGAAACATTTGATCATAAAAAGAATCTAATTTCATATTTATTTATTAGAATATTGCCACTGAAACATGAAAAATTCTATTTGGCGCAAAATTCCACTAGCTGATATCCCTTCATATAGCCAATGGATGGCATATAATCAATGATAAAAAGTAAAATGCCCTCTGATATAAACAATGCAATAAGTCAATGCAAAATCAATTAAGAATAAGCATCTTAAAACTTAGATGCATTTTTATTTTCACCAAAAAATTCACGCATAGTTTTCATTTCAAAACATTCAAAGGTTGGATTTGCTATATTTACGATATTATTGATCTTAACATCCATCTGGAATTTGGGCTTTCATAGGCGATATAAAAAGAATACCTACCAGTAGATTTCAAGCAAATTTAAAATATAACCTGTTGCTTTTACAGGGACATAAGCTAACTATAAATATCATAATAATAAATATGAAGCTAAAGGAAAATGAATCTAAAATTTGGTCTTTTTCATCTTGAATTTCTATACCCTCCTCCCCTTCTCTTTTTCTTTCCATTTTTTTTTTCTCTTTGAGGAAATTAAATAATTTATATTCTTATTATATAAAATATTCGGAATTGTTTTCCTAAATTAATGAATTGATATATTCTAGGAAACAATATATCTTTAAAAAGGAATTTATAAATATTAAGATGGTTGAATTCTCAAATTTGAAATCCGAGTTACAAGTGTGAAACCCTTATAACTCAATAGGATATAACACTTTTTGAAAGGTATAGAATTTACTGTGCAGGGATATATTTGTTGAAATACCAAACATCTCTTTTATTATTTTGAAAACTGAATCTTCATGTGAGGGGAAAATGTTGAAAAAATTGTTTTTTTACAAAGATTGGTGGTGATAGTGACTGTATTTACATATTTTAAAGTGATTTTACTTTGCTTTCATTAACGGAATTCATTTCCTCTAATACTTGTCAAAATTTTAGTCCATGAATGAAATGCATTTCCTTTAATACTTGCCAAAATTTTGGTCCATCTCAATTTTTTGCTAAACTCATATCTTATGTTATTCCAGAAAAAAAAATGGAAATCTTTGTTATAAACAAGATATAAAATTCTTATCGTCCTTCTAAGTGCTATTTCGTCAAGACTCTTTCTATCTCATGACATTCTACTAAAAGTATTCTTAATTAAAAATTACTCTCATTAAGGAGATAGTCCTCTGTTCTGAAGACGGGTGCTCCGAGAATATCACCATTGAAGTTAAAATTAAGTGTTATTTTGTATTTCCATAAAAGATTCAAAAATTTTGTTCTAATTAAAATATTGTTATTAGAGTCGCAAACTTTATTTTTCGAATATCTATAACTATCTATATCCATATCTATATATTTATAAATATATCTAATATCTATAACTATATCTATAATCTATAACTATAACTATTTTTCGAATATCTATATCTATAGAATTTGAATATCTATATATTCGAATATCTAAGGACGGGTGCTACGATAATATTGCCGTTGAAGTTAAGTGTTATTTTGTAATTCCATAAAAGAGTTTTTTAAAAACTTCTAATTAAAATAGAAGTTTTATTACATTAATATTCCATTTAAAATAACATTTAGAAATATTTTGGAATGTCTCTCGCAATTTGAAATAGCAACCAAAAGACGAGGAATGGCATGACGAATGGTGTAGCATTGTTATTAGTTGCAACCTTCATTCTTCGAATATCCATGCCCTTATTATGACGTTGTGGTAAAGATAAAATATTTAACGTACCAAATCGGCATTCAAAATTCATCAATCAAAATTTAACTCACCCAAGGTATCCTGACTTCTTTGTATTTGATCATCAAATAGCCTAGGACTATTCCCACATAATAAGGACCAGCGTGGGTGAATGTTTTCATGTGAATATAATCAACTGTTTCTTGAATTTGCCTGAGGACAAAATTAATCTTGATGAAATAGACTAAAAATAGACTTAAATTTTTTTTAAAAAAAATTAAAATACTAGCTACTTTTTGTGACCAACTAGTCCATCTGGATTGTTGACTTTTTAGGTTATTAAATCAATAATATTGAATGCATTTTTAAATTTCAATTTACGCTTTGATAGAAGTGAAACGAATCAATTCTTCAAATTTCTGAGTATATATAGTACGAAATAAAAGCAGAATAGAAAATGTTACTTTGGAAATAATGCCCCCCCCAAAAGGCAATTTTTTAATCTTAATTTAAAACTGTCAACACTTCACAATATAATGCCACGAATGGAAGAATTGGAATTTCATCATAAACATTTTTTAAAAAACATTCATCATTGTGTATCAATTTAAATTTCAAAAATATTATTAAAATAACGATGAAAGTTACATGGAAATCGAATCGATATCATTAAAAAGGCGTCTTTTTCAATTTTAAGATAATGCAAAAACTATTTTTATGAGGCAATAGTATTCGAAGGATGAACAGGAATTTTCATAAACAAGTATACAGACTACCCATCTGGCGAAAGTTAGGCCTAAATTCGAGCTTTACTAAACTTTCTGTTTGATGCTTTTTTTTATCATGTTGATTAGAAGTTTTTGGTGCCATAACGCGCCGTCTTTCGAGCATTTTTTGTGAGTGTGTGCAGCTTTATAAATTAGTACAGACAAATTTGGTTGTTGTACCCTTAAATTTAACATATTTATCTAAAACAATTTATTAGTCAACATTTGAAATTCAAGGGCTAAATGGAACTCTGCAAATTTGCTATTTGCATTTCAGAGAAACGCTTTTATTAAATCTTTTTTTCTTTGTTGTTTTGAAAATTATCTCCCAAACATTAACAACTAAATTATTCATTACGCAAACAATAAAGGAAAGGTACTTAGCCAGAATTATATATAATTACTGACGAATGCCCTTATAAAAGAATACGTTGAGCGAAGATTGCCTACTTCTTTATGAAGCGAGCTAAAATTAAAAGCGTTGAAAAGAAAAGCAGAACTAGACTTTGAAGAAGTGAAAAATGCCAGTGTAAAAGTCATCTGGTTATAAACTTGCCAAAATAACAAGTTATTCACTTGGCAAGTTAGTTATAGAATCACTAACTAGCTTAAGAAACTAGACTAACTAACTAGCTTAAGAAAGATTAGTTTAGCTTAGGATTTGCCAGAATTTTATGTTTGGAACATTCTGAGCGTATTTGCGCTAACTGCTACTGTACTGTCCTAAAATGGAGATAGATGGCGCTGTCCGCGCTCGACGAAAGAGGTCGCGAGATTGAGTTGGAGGAGAAAGAGTTTGGCTTGAGCATGTCTGGACGCGGAACAGAGCTGGCTTCAAAAATGTCTAAATCTTGTTTCTAAAATTAATTTTAAATGTTTCTGTTTTTTTTGTTGTTGTCTGTGAATAAATGTACTTAGTGTCAAAGTGTTTAGTTACTTGAAGCTAAGACATTACAGACTTATAAATGGTGGCAGCTCTTGGGATTTCGATCCACACAAACCTCAAAACTGAAGTCAGTTCTGTTACAATTTTTATTCTTTAATTTTCAGCATGCTGGGGGTAAGTTCATTTTTTGCCAGACAGTATCTATTCTGAAAATGTTAAAATTTGAATAGTGGATTTATATATTTTGAATATTAGAATGAAATGTTTTTTAAAAAAGAAAATTGAGAATTTATTTAGCAAGGAATTTTTATTGTGCAGTGTACTAGTATAGCATTGGTTACTCTAGTTGCTTTTGGTTATATGCAAAGAGAATGCGGTATACTTTTGTACAGCATATTTAATTCCGGTTGCTCGAATGTAAATTACTCAGTTTTGATTAATAATTATAGTTGTGTAAAGTATTGCGTATACTGTTACTATAATTGTAGTTTATAACTTTAATTTTGCAGTTTACTTTTACAGCAAAATTTTGTCTGCTGGTTTGTTTATCAGTATGTTTGTTTTATAATATAAAATTTCAGTTGCATAAAAGTTATTTGTGGTTGTATAAATAACTAGAAATTCTATGCAAAGAGTTATATTTATTGTGTTTAAGCTATAGAGTTGTAAGCGCAAAATAAATCAACTGGAAATAATTGTGTTTTAACATAGGAATTTAGTTGATTTTTTCTATATACTGATTAAACTAAAAGAAAGTTGACTAATTTTATCAGAATATATGAAACAAATTTCAAAACGGTACTACAGTTTTGTTTTGAAGATTGAGTATAGAAAATATATTTAATTCGTTATAGTTCTGCTTTGATCTGAGACGGATGATTTCCGGTCGAAACAAAATGATTCCTTTTTGTTTCTTTTTTCTTCAACAGTGTATCATCGCTTGAAAAGAAAATTTATTACGGTATTATTTTGATCACTTGTTGCATTTTTATTTTTATTTTGTTTTTAAGCAGAAAGTGGAATTATGTTTTAGTTTTTTCTCGTTTTGAGGAAATTGAATCATATTTGTGTGCGTTTTAGGTTTAAAAAGAAATTCTTTTCGTATTTTATTTTGAAATTTATGATAAAGAACCGCACAGTTGTATATGATATTATATTTTATGAGAGTTTACTAAGAATCTTATTAATAGTAATATTTAGATTCTACAAAAAAAATATCTTAGTTTTTCTTGTATTTTGCGCATTTTTAATTTTTGAAACTAGTTGACTTTTGTAAAGAGTGGGGATCGAATTAAAAATAAGAAAGTTAATCTTAATTTGGTATTTAGATTAAAATTATTAAGTCACATTGAGTTATATATATATTCGTCAGAATGGCCTTTTTGGGAAGAGTTTTAAAAGCAGATTTGCTCAAACTAGCTGAGTGCCTCTCAATCAATATCGATGCTTGTGCAACAGTTATTGATATTAAAAATGCCATTTCTTCAATGGATAAATTTGAAGATGAAGTTGAGTATATTAAAGAATTGCTAGAAACAGTAAAGAAAACACGGCTTGAAGAAGAAATTAGGGAAGAAAAGCGAATCGAAAAAGAAATGGCAGCAAAGCGAATTGAAAAAGAAATGGAAACAAAGCGTATTCTTGAAGAAAAAGAAATGGAAACAAAGCGTATTCTTGAAGAAAAAGAGCTAGAAAATGCTTTTCAACTGAAAAAATTGCAATTAGAGTTAGAAAATAAGCCCAAGTCGAGTGAAATGACTCTGGTGCCTAATAAACCAAAACTGGAAATTAGACATCTTATGCAAAAATTTGATCCTAAAGATGGTGATATAAGTATGTATCTCGTTTTGTTCGAAAGGCAAGCTAAGCGAGTTGATATTGCTGAAGACTTATGGGTATCTCACTTAATTGGATTGTTGCCTTATGAGATGTCGCAGCTCATTGCCAGAGAGTCAGAAGAAATTTCAAACGACTACTCGCATATAAAAAAATTATTGCTGAAAAGATACAGATTTTCGGCTGAAAAATTTCGACAAAAATTTCATAACCACGTAAAAGGTTCGGATAGCAATTGGACAGATTTCTTATATGAAGTGAGGAACTACTTTGAAGAATGGTTGAAAGGACTGGAAGTAAACACCTTCACCGAACTCAGCGATTTAATTGTGACTGAGCAGATTAAAAGAAAAGTGCCTTGGGAGGCTAGAGAACATTTTATTGACGAATGGTCGGATATAAAAAATCCAGAAGTACTTGTTCAAAAGCTGGATGAATATGATACCATCCGTAGCCTTTGGAAGAAAAAACCTTTCAGTGGTTCTTCAAAAGAGAGATCTCCGACTTGGAAAGCTAAAACTCCGAGTGAAAATAAAGTATCCTTTCATATTAAAAAAGAAGATTTTGGTGCTAAGAAGCATGCAAATAATGAAGACTTTGACAAAAGAAGAGTAATTAAATGTTATAAATGTGGTTCTACGGATCATATTAGACCAAACTGTCCGTTGTTGATAAATAAAGAGAGTTCTGCAACTGTAAATCATATATTTGAAGCTTACGAAGATGATGTAATGTTACCACACACTTCTATGGGGGAAGTAAATGGATTCCCTATGCCTATTTTGCGGGACACAGGATCCAGTATTGATGTTGTGAGCCTCAAAGTAATAAAACCAGAAATGTTTACAGGTGAGCAGGTTTGGGTTCAGCAGCCATTAGATGATTCACCAGTGTGCTTACCACTAGCTGAAGTTGAGCTGAAAGGTGAGTTTGGACACTTGATAACTAAGGCAGCAATTGTATCTAACAAAGCCGATAAAGGTAGATATCTGTTAGGGAATAGAACTGCAGCCCTTATAGAAAAGATGGAGAACATTCCTGTTTCCCAACAACTCAATGCAATCCAAACACGAGCTCAGAAACGATTGGAAGAGGAAAAAGAGTTGGTGCATATCAAAGAAAATGAACCTTTATCTGTAGAGGAAACTGAGACGGCAGCTACAGAAGATATCGAAGATGATGATTTATTCTCTTTTCCTTCTAAAGAAGAATTCGAGGGCATTGATTCTAAAGCCTTTATCACTGCTCAACAAGAGTGCAAAGAACTGCAATCTTTGGTGAAAAACATAGGTAAAACAGAATGCAAAATTGGGTTCAAAATTCTCCCAAATGGACTTTTGGTAAAAGGGAAGACAAATAAATTAGGTGAAGATAAACTTTTATTGGTAGTGCCTAAAGAATTTCGAGAAAGACTCAAGACTCTGTGTCATGACGGTGCAGCAAGTCATTTAGGCGTTACAAAAACTAAAGACATTCTTGCAAAATATTTCTTTTGGCCGAATTGCTACAAGGAAATAGAAGAATATGTCCGAAGTTGTGATCACTGTCAACGTGTGGGGAAACCTAATGACAAGAAAAAGGCTCCTATGAAATTAGTTCCAATAATTCAAGAAGTGTTTGCTAAAATCAATATTGATGCTGTCGGACCATTGCCGATTACTGAATCTGGAAAGAAATATTTGATTACAGCGATGTGTTTGGCTTCCAAATATCCTGATGCTGTCGCTGTAACGGATATCACATCCACTTCTGTCATCGATGCACTTCTTCAAATTTTTAGTCGCATGGGATTTCCGAGAGAAATTCAGCATGATCAAGGGACTTCTTTCATGAGTGAAGTCACAACAGAATTCTTTGAACGTTTTGGAGTTAAAGTTGTGCACAGTTCAGCCTATCATCCACAGAGCAATCCTGTTGAACGTTTCCATCGAACGCTTGGTCGAATACTCCGTGTCTTATGTGTCGAAGAAGGGCCGGACTGGGAAAAACATGTTCACGCCGCTTTATTCGCTCTAAGAACTGTTACTCACGAATCTACAGGGTTTAGCCCAGCTGAACTGGTTCATGGGAAAAACCTTAGAACACCTGTTACTTTACTCTATGAAAATTGGCTCCAATCCGAAGAAGAACAAACTCCAGTGACTGAATATGTGTTCACTCTACTTAATCGATTGAAACGTTACCAAGATCTTGCTGTCAAGGAAATGGAAAAATCCCAACAAAGAAACAAAATTTGGTATGACAAAAAAGCTGTGAAAAGGGAGTTTCAGGAAGGAGACTTAATACTGATTTTCGCTAATTGTAGAGCAAACAAGCTTAGCCCACGCTGGACTGGGCCAGGTACTATTTTGAAAAAACTCTCTGAAACTAATTACGTGGTGTCCGTACCAAATAGGAAGGACAAGTCTCAGGTATACCATGTGAATATGTTAAAACCTTATTACAAGAGACCAGAACAGATTAATTATCTTTCCTTAGAATTTGAAGAAGGAATTGGAGTTGATGAATTAGAGATTCCTCATCTGGAACCAACTCCGAATGTTCTGGATTTATCAGAAATCACCCCAGAATTGACTGGAAATACATTGACAGAAGATCAATGTGAACAATTGAGAAATGTTATCTGGAAATATCGTGAATGCTTTTCCAATGTTCCAGGAAAAACTAACCTCGTCACTCATGACATCGAACTAGTGTCGGACGATGCGGTGCTGTCAAAGCCTTATAGGACATCACCTAGGCAAAATGAAATCCTACGTAAGGAGATCCAGAAAATGCTTTCCATGAAAATTATTGAAGTAGGATATTCTGATTATACCTCACCTATGGTACTAGTGGAAGCACCTGGCAAAGAGCCACGTCCATGCATAGATTATCGAAATCTCAACAAAATTACGAAGACAAAATTTTACCCACTACCGAATATAGAAGAAAGAATTGAAACAGTGTCTTCTGCAAAATTTATAACAGTTTTAGACTTGTCAAAAGGATATTGGCAAATTCCTTTGTCTAAACATGCTCAAAGGTTGTCTGCATTCGTCACAAATTTTGGCACATATATACCATTACGTATGCCATTTGGACTTAAGAACGCTCCTTATGAATTTAGTAGAATGGTAGCACAATTGCTGGAGGCTTGTGAAGATTTTGCTGTGCCTTATCTCGATGACATCGCCATATTTTCTGTTGGTTTCCAAGACCATATCAAGCACCTAGAAACCGTATTGCAAAGAATACAAAAGGCTGGTTTGACCATTAAACCATCTAAATGTAAATTTGCGCAAAGTCAAGTCAAGTACTTAGGACATATAGTGGGACAAGGATGTAGAAGGCCTTCAGATTTGAAGATAGAGGCTGTTAAGAACTTTCCAACTCCACGTACCAAAACAGACATACGAGCATTTTTAGGTCTAGCGGGATATTATTCTCATTATATTCCCATGTTTTCTACTATTGCCGCGCCTCTAACAGATGCTTTAAAAGGAAAATGTCGAAAAGGAGTGGTGCCTTGGACGGAAGATTGTGAGAAAGCCTTTAAATCATTGAAGCAGGCTCTTGCAAGCAAACCAGTACTACATTCTCCTGACTATAACCGTCCATTCATATTACAGACAGATGCATCCGATAATGGGATAGGCGTAGTACTATCTCAAGTGACTGAAGAGGACCAAGAACATCCAATCGTCTATCTTAGTAGGAAATTCTCGAACGTGGAAAAGAACTACTGTGTTAGTGAAAAGGAGTGTGCTGCTATTATTTTTGGAATTCAGAGACTTAAATGCTATTTGGATGGCCAGAGCTTCACTATTGTGACTGATCACAATCCTCTAACTTGGCTCAAAACCAATGCAAGCAAAAATTCTAGAATTTTGAGGTGGTCATTGGCACTCCAATCTTTTAATTTCAATATAATTCATCGTAAGGGTACGCAGCACAAAAATGCTGACGCGTTGAGTAGGATCCCTCCTCTTCTTGTCAAGTAGTGTACTGTCTGGCAAATATGAAATGGGTCTTTAAAAAAGAAAAAAGTTTCCTTTACTTTTGCATTTATATATACATTTAATCTTTTATACAATTATCTTTATATATATTTTTTGTGTCATTTACAGTATCTATGTATGTGTAGTAGTTTTTGTTTTGAGTCTATTTTCAGCTTTTCGCCTACGTCGAAAAGTTTCCAAGAGGGGAGGAGTCTGTACTGTCCTAAAATGGAGATAGATGGCGCTGTCCGCGCTCGACGAAAGAGGTCGCGAGATTGAGTTGGAGGAGAAAGAGTTTGGCTTGAGCATGTCTGGACGCGGAACAGAGCTGGCTTCAAAAATGTCTAAATCTTGTTTCTAAAATTAATTTTAAATGTTTCTGTTTTTTTTTTGTTGTTGTCTGTGAATAAATGTACTTAGTGTCAAAGTGTTTAGTTACTTGAAGCTAAGACATTACACTACGATGCAATGAAGTTAAAACTGTTCATATTACAAATATAAAAATTTCGATTGGCAATTCATATTACAAATAAAAAAATTTCAATTGGCAATTTAAGAAGCAATTTGTATAATGCTTCTTAAATTG
>JAOUZG010031479.1:6258441-6270589 GCA_026289955.1 Argiope argentata | reverse complement strand
ATGTATGTATATATATATATATATATATATATATATATATATATATATATATATATATATATATATACATGATAAATTATTAGACTTAATTTATGAATCATTTATTTTTCATCATGGTCTAAATAACGCAAAAAGAAAGAAAGAAAGCTTTGTTCTATCTTTTAAAGCTTCAGGTAGAACGAAAAGTTTACAAACTAATTACCACAATACACGTAGAGAGAGACTCTGAGGATCCGTTTTGTTATATTTCTTATAATTGCACGTATAGGGAATTTTAAATATAAGTCTTCTTAAAAAACATAGAATGAAAATGTTAATAATGATAAGTTTGGGGGAATTTTAAAGCTATACTTTCGTAGAAGATACTTAAAATATTTGTGGGAAAAAAATTGACATTATCAGGATTTATCCGACAGGATAATTAGTAATGTTTTAGTTCAATGCTTCTTCAATGCTTTCATACGGCTCATTCAATAATTTTTGTTGTTGTTTCTAAGAGCACTTCCCATGGACAAGCTCGCTAATGCATCAGCTATTTTAAGCCAAAAATGAGCGTCTCTTGTTTTGAAGTAGCGCCAACTAGGGCCAAGAATCCACTTAACTACCTATTCATCACATTCTCTTGTACAACCTCTTTTTACAGAGGGGCACATTCTCACATCTTATAGATAGAACACAGAAGAGCAACCATGCCCGAAACGGGACTTAAACCGGGGACACTCAGCCCACGGGGAAAACCTATGCCAGGACACTGGCTTTCAATACTTTCAACAAAGTCATAAAAAAACCTCCTTAAAATAAAATATCAAATTATGCAGTAATTTTAATTTTAGAAGATTTGATTTAGAGAAATTTCTTTAATGCTTATATATATACATACATATATATATACATATACATACATATATATATATATATATACATATACATATACATACATATACATACATATACATACATATACATATACATACATATACATATACATATACACACACACACACACACATACACACATACATACATACATACATACATACATACATACATACATACATACATACATACATACATACATACATACATACATACATACATATCTCAACATATATCGTTTATATGCAGGTTTGTTATATGAAATCGCAAAGCTGCCTTTAACAGTAGAAGATGTTTCAGTAATACAATTACCTTATATTCACTCTGTAATATGGCATTCATAATACCTAACCATAATATGAAAACATCGCATATTACTTCAAGCTAATAGGAAAATCAACAAAATCAAATTTGAACATAAGCAAAATCTATCAGACAAATTTGTTTCTCGAGTATAATAGTTATTCTGTTGATAACCCGCCAGAAGAAAGAGGTTTTGGTGCACTTACGATATTTCTCATGGTACTCCAGTTGCTTATATAAAGGATGCTCGTCCACCAATAATTCGTGCAGGCTTTCAGCTCCGGATCCACCCTTTCGTACCACATTGGGCCGGAACTGAGGAGAGGCAAGAAGAACAGCAAGCCCATAGTCAGCAGCAAGGGAGGTGTTAATCTGGACGGGAGAAAAACGCAAAGACATTTCAAATTACAACCTGCGGTGACTGTTTGAGGAACGGATCGACAACCTTATCACTGGTTAATGGCGTCATATTTATTCATACATTTGTAAGTACAACTCTTCAAAATTAAACAACATGAAAATTTGATCTTACTCCGAAATATTTTATTGTGAGTAACAATACACCGCACAACTTTCTTCGCACCCTTAAATGAAAAAAGGATATCAGTTTAAATCATACTGTATGAAATATGTGATTTTATTCAATTTCTAATATTAGCTCTCTCTCTCTCTCTCTCACTCACTCACACACACACACACACACACACACACACACACACACACACACACACACACACACACACACACACACACACACACACACAGGAGAAACTTGTTGTCAAGCATTGTTAATAAATCGATTTTTAGGATTAATTTTGAAGTACTTTCGAATTAAAATAATACAGAATAAAGAAAATTAAAAATTTCTAATTGTACTGTTACCCCAATTAGCGTAGAAAATCCATGCATTTGCATTGCCTCAATTGGTGTTGAAAATTCAACCCAATTGAGTGTGTTCTTATTTGTTTTCAACGGTTAAGAACGTGATTTTGTTTCGCCAGGTATAATTTTTTGATCAATTATTTACGTTAATTGTAATTATTTAATAAAAAGTAACTAAAATAAAAAATATATATGACCTAAATAGGAATTAACTTGATTTTTTTATATTACTTGTTTTCATATTTTTTTTTGAAAAAAATAAATATGAAATATTGGATAATTACACTTTTTTGGGCAGTGACTTAACATTATGGCAAATGTTTTTCTAAAATTTTATCAGATCAATCAAATTAAATTAATCAATTTAATTATTTGGTTAATATTGTAAAGAAGTCGTAACACTTATCACCCTTTTTTTGAGACACATGTTCGAACATTGTTACTTCTGGCCAACGGTGAGACGATTCTTTCCTTTGTTGCGCATCGTGTTTCTCCCGCTTTGCTGTCACCCTCTGAACTTGAAAGGAGTCTAGATAATAGACCACACATGTGGTTTACGGCCCTTTGAAGAAAGAAACCGTGTCAAAACATCAGATGTAACTATTTCTCTTATGGGACCACCCGGACTTGAATAAATTCTGATAATTAACAACACACGCGCTTAAAGCCCTTTGAAGAAAGAAGTACTGAAACTTCCAGATGTGAATATTTCTCTATTGTGAAGGGTCTGCTAGGGGCGTGGATGAGTAGAAAATATTCCCACGATCAACTGCTATCCGTTGAGAATATTTCTAAAGAAATGTTGGATGATCGGCGTCTCCAGCGCGCCAATGCGAACCTGAGAGGCGGAATTTGACCGAGGTTAAAATGGAAGGTTTTGGAAGAAAGAAAGGACGAGAGGACGAGGGAGCTGATCCGACAAGGAGTCGAGCTGATCCACGACGAGGAGTCGAGCTGGTACGACGAGAGACCAGCTGATCCGACCAGTGACTGGACGAGACGAGCTGTGAGCAAACTGGTGACCTGTGAGCTGAACTGAGGAGCTTTTAGACGCGCTGAAGAGATACAAGTGATCTCGAGTTTATTGATTAAAGATCTACCGGAAGTACTCCGTAGATCTCTTGAGCAACTGCAGTAGCTGGATAAGCTAACAGTCTGTTAGTTTTTCATGTGATATTCGTGGAACTATGATCCCATATGTAACTATTTTCCAGCATATTAACCTAGAGGGCGTGTTGTTGTTGTTATTGTATAAAGCTGTAAATAAAATATTTGTGTTTAAACGCTACCCGTTAATTTGATCGATCAGGATCAAGTCATTACAATACGTTTTTAAAGGAATTTTTTTAAAAAAAATTTATCAGTATTATGTGAAATGTCTTTTACCTGATATATCGACGAAAGATGTAAATAGGCACGTTTATTCCTCCTTTAGTTTTGTTCATGATCTTCAGAACAGTGTAGCTTGTTAGTAGACCACTAAAATATATTTAAAAATTTAATAAATAACTAAAAAGCAAAGCAATTTTTTTAAAGTTCTTATCTTGAAAAAAAAAAAAATAAGCAACTTCAGTAGCGATTAGGTTGTGCATTTTATCTACTTTCAATTTAAAAAAAATTGAATTAATATTCTAAAAGAAATTTTTAAAAATGCAACCATTTCAAATACTTTAGTCCTTTCTAAAGTATTTGAAATGCTGAAAATAGAAACAACTTTTCTGAAAAGAAATCTTGTAAAAATTTTGTATAGATAATCTGTAGACAAATGTTGTGAATAGAATATATTTTAAGTCAACGATCTTTTTATTATACATTTTTACAATTTTTTTTACAATTTTATACTTTTTTTAGCAATTTCGAGTAATAATTTATCAGAACTAGTTTCCACCTTTCCCAATTTTGAATTGGTATTCGTTATTTTTATTTGAACCCAAATTATCAGAATTATTTTTTCAATAATTTAAACTTATATCACTTTAAAATCAATCTTTTTACAATATTATTTCTCAGAGTGTGAAATGTAAGTAAAGTTACTTATTATAATCGCATATCTCTATGAATATAAGCGTTTAATATTTTCCATTGGCTTCTGAATTTTATATTCGATCAAATAGACAAAATTGAAGTTTTGTAATTCTCTTATCTTACTGTTAGCAGCTATCAATTTATGAGCAATGAAAGAGAAAGAGCCAAATGATTGTGAAATTAATGTGAAGTTTTGTCAAAATAGTCCTTTGGATGCCATTTAGAAGACCAATACGGGGAATAAAGAAAAATCATGCTTTATTTCATAAGAAAATACGAAGCACAATCAGCAGAAATTCCACACTTTTAAGTACTTTTACAAAACAACCAAATATTAAACCACTAAAATAAATGTTAACAGCGCTTAGCATGAAAAAGAGCTTACTGTAGGGTTCGAAACAAAAGATAGAATCTTTTCGACCTAAGATTCCAAATGGAATTTTCCAGAAGAATCTCTAGATCTCTGTTCCTAATAGAGGTAGGGCCATAATTCCTGCCTTTTCCAGAACCCTTATTTTTGTCTCCAAAACTGCCAAATAAGTTTCCAAATTGTCGTCGTGTTTATCGCTAATGTCCACTCATTTACTCAGTATCAATTCATCATCCATTCATCTATTTTTTCTGCCAGTAGCATTAAAATAATACTAATAGTAATATTATGAACTGGCAACACAAAAGTATATTATTAACTATAATTCAAAGGCGCTGCTAGAGACAAATATATTGACCTCTTTATTTGCCCTTGATACATTTTTTTTTCATTTTCTATTAACAAATATGATTAAAAAGTTTTGCTTCAATTGCGTTGTATAAAATAAAACAAAATAAATCAATAATACCAAATATTCATCTCTCACCTTAGAAAGAAGAAAGGTTCCACAGACATCCAACCATTAAGAATGGCTCCAAAATGGATTTGATTGAACCATGTTATGATTGTTTCAGAACCACCTGCAATATGAATTGAGGGGTTGAAAAAAAGTTAAATCGAAGAAAATATATACGACAAATTTATTTCAAAATACTAATCTTTGTGAAATAATAAATAGAAATTTCTGTTTAATGAGTATCTTCGTTGCTTATTAATTACTAATCGCAAGAAATACTGTATCATGTATTTATGGTTTCTCCTACTGTAATACATGTATCGTTGCTGGTTACATTCATTATTTGGGTGGTACGAATTTTATACAAAAGATTTTTTTTCTTTAAAATAAATGTTCGAACTCAATGTTAGATGGTGTCCCTTTTAACATTTTATTTTTAGCAACCTGCTTTAAACTTTCGACTATGATGGCGATCAGATTGATCATATACGGTCCCGGTATAAATTTTGAAAGGAATTATAGAAAAAGGAAACATTTATTGAATTTTTCTCAATCAATTATAACAGCTATTATGTATCATTTTAAGATTATAATAACATAAATTAAAAATGTTTCATACTTAAAATACTACATTTATAACGCGGCTATTTTAATAGGAAAATAATGCTTTCATAATGGTACATATTTTTGATTCTACAAATTTGAAAACACCAGCTTCAGATTATTAAATTAAGTTTAAAAATAAGACCGTTTTAATTTATCGATCATAAAGAATCATATTACATTGTCAGATCACAGATCCCTGTTTTTTATTCTATAAAGTTTGAATCTTTATTTTGATAATCAAATATTTAAAATGTATACTTTTGTACACTTTTTTTTTTACTATAAGGATTCAAAAATCCCCTAAGCTTTATTGTAGATAATTATTACCACAAAAATTGTACTTTTTGTGGACTAACATGAAACTAAGAAGAAGAAAAAATCTTTGCATCAGTCGTGCGAGTTTCAGACAAATATTCTTAATATTTTGAGGAAAATAGCTAATTCCACAAATATCTGTCGTATTAACAGCTTCAAAAACGAAAGTAATAAAATAAAGAGAAAAATGCTCTTGCAGTTGCGGGGAAGAGATCGAAATTATGATTTGAAACCCGGGACACGCCGAACACAAGGCAGAAGCGCCACCTCTATGCCAGGACGCCGGCATTGCAAATATGTAAATACGATCTCAAAAACGTAATGACACTGATAAATGAAATTTCTCATGTGATCTTGCAATTAAAATTGCATGCATATCTGTGTCCCGTCTTGATTGCAATTGGTCGAAATAAATCAATTAACTCCTGAACCAGTTTATTTTCCTTACTATCTAATAAGATGACACCTTCTATTTTGGGAATATTTTCTTATTTTGAATCAAATGGAAATCCATGGAATATTTGGACTATCTACGTATTCGAAGTCATTTTACTATTGAATTATAATTGTTATGAATGGTTTGTTTTTTGTTTACAGCTATCAAAATTCGATAAATCGATGCACGTACGGCCTACGGGCAAACCGGTTAAGAGGTTAAAATTGCCTATTTAAAATCCATATTAAGAAGCATATCGTCTCAAAATTAAATGATAAGTTAGCATCAAAGTACGTCCTTAATCGAAGTCTTGGCACAGAGGTAGCGCGTCTTCCCCGTGATCTGAGCACCCTGCGTTCGGGTCCTTGTTCGAGCTTCGTTGTTCTCTTTCTGTTCTGTCAGTGATTTCTGCATATAATGTATTGAATACTTACTTCTGTGAGACCCCGTGCGATACTCAGTGCATATTTACTTTTGCAAACCCCGTGCGATACTCAGTGCATACTTAATCTGCAAAATCCGTGCGATATTCAGTGCATACTTACTTTTGCAAACCCCGTGCGATACTCAGTTGTCCACGTGTTACTACATTTTCAATGGAGAAAAAAAAATGAAAAAGGTTCTCCCTTTACCGGGAACGGTAGAAATCTAAAATATTTCACACTAAAGAGCTTCATAGATGACCTTTTGAAAAAGAAACTGTGCCTTACGCAATAGCTGATAGTTTATCCATACGTAGGTGTGTCCCAGTATGATCCAACCCATGCTCAGAGCTCGCATCCCGTGCAGAGCTTTCAATTCTTCGGAGCCTTTGGAGGAGCACATCAGACGTCGGAAGTTGGTTATCAGGGAAAAGCAAATCAGTATTTTGCTAAGAGTGCCTAAAAGAATAAATAACAAAATGTTTTATTTTGAATATTTTTAATACATAATATACAAGGGCAAATCAAAAAGTCTTTGCGCCTAGTTTTTTAAAGCCAAAATACGGCTGTGAATACAAAGCGAACATGTACATTCCCAACAGTGAACGTTCCTTGAACCGTACCAGCCGTATCTGCCTTTTGCTCTGATAAGCGACGCTGCTATCAGTCATTTAAGATGGCGGTTGTTCATCAGACGTCCATAGCTTATGAGCAGCGAAGTGTTATTCGTTTTCTATGGAGCAAGGGAAAAACGCCCATAGCAATTCATTGGAAAAGGCACCCCACGTACGGGTGCAACCATCAAGGCCAACAGTTATTATTCCACACTGGCTCGTCAGCGGGAGGCCATCAGAAAGAAGAGCAGAAGGATTCGCGATGTGGTTACCCTCCACGGCAATGCAAGGCCCCATGTGGCAGTCCGGGTCGTCGCTAAGCTCCAGTCATTTCACTAGGAGAATCTGGAACAGCCACCTTACAGTCCAGACCTTGACCCCAGTGATTTTGATGTTTTCGGTCCGTTGAAGAAGTTTTTAGCTGGACAGATTAACATTCACCAAGAATGCGGTTCCACAGAAAGCCGGAAAAATTCTACTGCAGGGGGATCCCTAATTGAGTGCTGCGATGGGGCAAATGTCTGAACCGGTGTGGTGGCTATGTGGAGAAATAATGTAAGGCACGTATTGTGTATTTGTAAATATCTGTATGTACCTATTTTTGGCGAATAAAAAATAGGCGCAAAGACTTTTTGATTTGCCCTAGTATATAGTATATTTACTTTTTGTTTAGCTCTTTCCCACTGAAATCTGGCAGAAAGTCAAGCAAATTTGTAATGAAATAGATAACTTAAAAAACATGGTGGGGCTGTGTCATGGACACGGCCGTGTGTTGTACGTTAATACGCCTATGTAACGAGCTATTTTTTTAAATAAAATATTTTTATTTATGTATTTAGAATAAAAGCAAGGAAACAAATAATTATTGTGTTACAATGTAACTTTGTTAATTATAGGTCTGAGGTACGAAACGTACGACACAAATGGCATACGAGATACATCGAGATTTCTGGTAAACATTAAATCAATGCAGGTATTACCTAAAGTTGTTGAGGTTTCAATATAAGACAAATTAAACACGTTGAGCATAAAGTCGGGCAATTAGCTGTTTTTTTTTTTTTAGACATCAACATTAAAGTCTCCTATTATCATAACTGGTGTGGTTAGATCAGGCTCGTAATCGGGTGTAATTTTAGGCTTTATTATTACCATTCAATCGTTCTTGAGAAGCCCTTTCCAACTGTATACGATCTCAGTATTTGGTTTTGGCTTCCGCTCGTATAGGCTGACATTATATATTTTTTGATAATATTTTTTCTAACACCTTATTATATTCCCTGTCACTACTTTAAACTAACGTTTTATATACAATCTATAGATTTTGACGACAGCTGACGATTAAAACTTAAACGAACATCGTAGCTTCTCCGAGTCAAAATTTATACTAATTGCAAATCTTGATTCGAAGCAAAATAATAGGAGAGCAGAAGCTCATTTCTAGCTGACATACGCCACAGAACCTTTTTACGGGGCGGACTTCATTCATGCATTTCATTCAATCATCCACAGATCGTAATTTAGATCTGGAACAGAGAACGATCACCTCTGACCCAGTGTCCCCAGTGGTATTGCTCTCGACATGGAGGACTTTGTGACCACTACAGATTTAACGAGTGCCATCCAACACACACACGAAGAGTCTTCGGCTTTCGTTTTCGAACTCGTGATCCAAGAGATGCGAATCCAACGCTCTACCAACGAAGCTATCTCGCCCATATTCTTTCAATCGTGAATGATTATTAGATCAAGACATTCTTTTAATTTGTCAATTGTGAATAATTATTAGATCATGATATTTTATTAATTTATAAATTGTGAATAATTATTAGATCATGATATTCTGTTCATTTATCATAAGTAAATAATTATTATAACACGATAACGGTATAACTTTCCTATAGTATTGGAAGTGATATCTCTTTTGAGGAGATTCCAACCTTCTTCAAACCCACAAATCAAAGCGTTTTGTATAGTAACGATTACAATGTCTATGAATGAGTCAGATATATGGTGAGTGACGCATAAATGTAACTATCGTAAAATGCTAAATGTATAAAAGGTTCTTTTTTTAGCATTAAAAAAATTCCAAAAGAGAAAATCAATACAATTTTTAAGAGTAGGATTTTTTAAAATTCGTAACACTGTTAACTGTGTATAAAAATAAAAATGGAAAATACTTACTTAAATTTTGGTTGGATGCTTTTGCAGATCGGTGATCTACGTAGGAACCAATTATGCAGACAAGCAGAAGTAAACTTAAAATAAATCTATTTAAAAAATCATTCAGTTTTATTAGTTCAATGTAATGAAAAATGCATAGTATATCAAAAAAAAGGGAACAACTCTAAATTTAATGAAATTGACATTTAAGATATTTTAATCGTTATTCTATTATCACTAATTCCAATAGCAGATTTTTCTTTTGCCACGATAAATATTAAATACTCATATGCTAATAATCTACAATTTTCAATTATTAAAAAAACATTAAAAATGACTTTATAATACGGTTTTTTTGTCAGCGTTTGAATAAACATTATCAAACACCCAAAGACATTGCAAATTTCAGGGTTACAGTTTCACCTCCTAAATTTTCAATAAAATTTTTATTGACTTTAAGTTTTACATGAACAATTTTAAGCAGCACATTTTGCTGACCTCAAATATCAGAACATTTATTTCAAGTAACTTCCAGATACTTAAAATATTTCGTCTATAAAAAAAATCAAAATTTAAATTTAAAAAATTATTTTATACAAACGTTAAACAAAATTAGCAAACTTTTTATGCGATTTTCAATTTTTAAAGAATTTTTATTCAATTTAAATGATTTCGAATGCATGGTACGAGTAAAATAAATTAATGAGCAATATTAAATTACTCTGAAAATATTGTTGAAATATCTCGATGAATCAGGCTGCCAAATTAAACATTAAAAAATTGTAGGCTCAATTAAAAACTTTTAACAAATTTCTCACACGTTGTCGAACAAATAACACCTGATTATGCTTTATATAACGCTCTTGTAGATCAAAACCCAAAAATTTATAAAGAAACAGATTTCAAAATGAAATTCTTGGAGAGCATATGATGTGCCTCATTCAGGTATGAATTATCCCCTATATTTATGGAAACATGTGGATTGTTTAATCTTCATTAAAAAAAATTTTTTTTTGACATTGGAAAATAAATACAAAATCTGGGACAAATATTTTTGGAATTGGATTCAACAGCATCTTCCTCTTTGACCTTTCATAATTATTACCTTTCATAAAATTCACTAGCTTTTACCCGCGACTTTTGTTCGCGTGCAAATTTTGATGTGTTCAGTCTGATAACAATGTAAAATGTCGTCAAACCGTATGCATGCGTTAATTTTCAACGCAAAATGGAGCACCGCAAATGTGTGAATCTTCTACGCCAGTTGGGGTAACGCAATGCAGATAAGAAATTTTTAATTTCCTTTATTCTGTTTTATTTTAATTCGAAAGTACTTCAGAATGAATCTGAAAAATCGATTAATTAACAATGTTTAATTTTAAATGCATCAAACACTAAAAAAATAAACAGAAATGCTTGAAATAATCGGTCGAAAACTTGCTAAACCTGACCTCATAATGAGGTTAGACATGGGGGTAAAAATACAGAAGTCTCACTCATTTGGCGGTGGGCAAACTAAGAATTATTGTGGGAAGGTTAGCTTTTAATTAATAAAAATTGACCACTCAATGAATCGGAATAAATAATAGATATGCCCTATTCTAACTATAATCTGTGTCTGTGCTAAATGTCATCCCATTTCATTTAGCTATTTTGGTATGATTATTAACATCGTCCATCAAAACTTTCACATTTATAATAATAGTATAAATATAAATAAATTTAAAAAGATAAAATCTTCCTTTTTTGAAAATATTTGCAACAAAATCAATGTAAATGTTGGGAATATATATTTATCATAAAAAATTCCAAGATTTTTATTTTTTTAATTATTTACTATGCATAATTATTATATTCGTCCAAAAATATTTGCAAATGGTCTGTTAATAATCGGAATGCACCTGTACGATGGGTATTCTCGATAAAATAGAAGATAAGATTTTAAAGTTTCTTTCTAGTTCATCGACATATTTATAATCTATAACAAGCATAATCGAAGCTGCCTCCTTCTAAAATCACGAGTCCATAATTAAAATTCTAATTATGTAAAAAAAAGTTAGAAAAAATAATGGAACAAGAGAAAATGTCTGTTTTAATTTTCAAACCGGCCGTTGAAATTATTCTTATTATGTCAAGTATTACACTAAAAAATAGTAAGAAATATTAATAAAATCACAAATTTTCAATAATTTTAAAAATGTGAATAAATAGTTCATTACAGAAGTAACTTGGAACATTTGCACAAAGAAACTTCAAAATAAGCAATCCAATTCCCATCAGCCATATACAAAGTTTTTGCTCTTTCGAAATGAAAAAATATTTATTTGCTTTTAAGATTGATTGCATTCTACTGAAGCAAAGTTTTTGATCGAATGAAGAGAGTTAAAAAAAGTTGTCATTTAAAATTATTGTAGATAGAAGCTATGGAAGTGGAAATATCAACGAGATTATCTAGAAAAAAGCACAACAATATGATGATCAAGATAATCTTACTAGTATAAAGATATATTGCACAATATTTTTCATTGGGGTTTTCAATACTCTGAATATCGCATAATATCTAGAAAATATTAGATTTTCATACGGCTTTTCAATATTCTGAAAATCGTATAATATCTAGAAAATATTGGATTTTCATACGGCTTTCCAATATCCTGAATATCGTATAATATCTAGAAAATA
>JAOUZG010031479.1:6225666-6253176 GCA_026289955.1 Argiope argentata | reverse complement strand
CAGTCGTTAAAAAATTTTTTTTAATTCATCCACTCAAGTTACAGTAATTTTTTTAAATTTGTTGTGAATAACATTTGATGATAATAATACAGTTTTCTTTTCAAATATTAATTCATCTTTTTTTAGTAATTCATTAAAAACTAACTTTCACACTAAAAAAGTTTATTTCCCCACCTCCAAATAAATAACGAATTCAGTCTGTGTTTTCCGCACACTAATAAGGTTAGGCTTAACATGTTTTCGGCCGATTATTTCAAGCGTTTCTGTTTATTTTCTCAGTGTTTGATGTATTCAAAATTAAACATTGTTCATTAATCGATTTCTCGGATTCAATTTGAAATATTTTCGAATTAAAATGATACAGAATAAAGAAAATTAATAATTTCTAATCTGCATTGCGTTACCCCCAACTGGCGTAGAAAATTCAAGAATTTGCGTTGTCCCAATTGGCATTAAAAATTCAACACAATTTGAGTGTATTCTGACTAATTTTCAACGGATACAAACATGATTTTGTTTTGGCCGGGTATAATTTTTTGTTTAATTATTTATATTTATTGTAATTAATTGATATAAGTCACTAAAATGAAATGTTTATTTGTTCATCTAAGTAGGAATTAATTTTTTTCATATTACTTGTTTTATCCTTGTTGCATGACTGATGTGCCATGTAATTTTGTCCATGTTTTTTTTATTCATCCTGTGTATTAGAGTAGCATCGCAGCTACAAAGCGCGTCTCTACTGATCATCTATATTAATAAAAATGGATCCTGAAATGCGTTACTAAGCGCAAAATTGGAGAACGGCTCGACCGATTCAGCTAATTTTTTAAAAATAGTTTCGTTATGACAAGAGAATGGTTCTTATGGAGAGAAAAAAATGAAAAAACTGCGAGGAAAATAGTTTAAACGACGCTTTTCTTACTTTCTCGCCCAAAATCTTCATTTCCTTCCCCCGCACCAACTGAGTAAGATAGCAGGAAGTAATAAATTATGATTTGTTTAGGAAGAAATACGCAAAGTAACGGGATGTTTAAAAAAAGTTGCTTTTATTATTAGTCTGTATTGATATTTAATCTATGCCTGCTCAAAATAAAGTCTGGGCAGGGAAGAAAAAAAAGAATAACAAAGGGAAAAAAGGGGGTGTAGAAAGAAAAGTAGTGAAGAAAAAAAAGGATAGAAAAAAAAGAAAAAAGAAAAAAAAGTGTGTGTGTCACCATTATTTCCTCTGTGAACTGCATTTTCCAAGCTGTTTTTAAACTTTCGCATCTCTTGAAAACCAATTGTGTCTTTATTTGTTTAGTGTGTTTATATTTATGAAAATTTGAATTACATTATTCTATGAAAAAGTAGAATTTTAGACCTTTCCCTCCACCATTTAAGTAAAATATCAATTCCGAGACAATCATTGCACGGATAGAAAGAGGAGACGAGTAAAACAATGAACAGAACATCTGAAGAAAATAATACTATAAATGAATTATATGATTATCAAAATTTGTTTGTTTTAAAAATATGTTCGTGAAAAACCTGTTATGAGACACAGCTATATAAAATATCATATGAAAATTTTAGCGAGCATTAATATTGGCGAACCGACTGGTCGCCAAAGGCGGCTAGTTGGTAATAATTTTATAAATTTGTAAAACGACTTACTTCTTTTGAATATAGATCGCATATCTTCCAGGGTGCAGGTAGAAGGGACACAGACGCCTAATCGGAACTTCAGGTAGTGGAAGGCTGCCCCCGCAATCCACAATTCCTTCCCAATCTTTTCGAAACGAAGTAATGAGTCCATAATTAATGATTTACTAAGCTGAACCAATGAGCGAAAATATATAAAATCCTCCAGAAAAAAATAAGTGTTAATTACATCCAAACCGTCTTTAGAAGTGAAGTAGTAAAGGTAAAAAAAAAGTAATTACTTAAGAATGACTACTCTCAAAATGAATCCAGATAACACTTTTGAATTATTTACTTTGAATCAAAGTATGAATTTGTAAACATGCTATTCCAAAATAATAATAATTACGTATGTTGTTTTATTGTTTTATGAAACTGATAATTTTAAATTTTATAATTTTATTGAACTGTCTGTAATGGTAGAATGTTGGAAAAGTACAACATTGTGGTGATTTCCTTATAAGCCAATTAATATCTTTCGAGCTGAAGGGTCCCTTATGCTCGATCGCTATAATACTCGGCTACCAACCATAAGGTTGGGAGTTGGGCCTGACGCTATCCGCCAAATCGTCCTATAATGGTAACCCGGCGATCGTCCTTGGATAAACGCACCCTTCGTACACAGCTTCATTCAACTGTCGTGGCACCCTCTATCGGCGACTCAAAGCTGTAGACACGCATTAAATACGACAATTGTTAACGTCACTTTTGCTCGATCGATATGATACTCGGCTACTAACCATAGCGCTATTCGCTAATCATCCTACAATATATTTTCTTGGACATTTACAAAAATAAAGATAGTTGTTTAAAACCAAATACTCACTTTGATGATGATGATGTCGTGTCCGCTTTTTACCACGGAAAGAGGGGTGCAATAGCTTCTGAGGGTATGGATCCTTCAGAACCCGAGGGCAAAGGTCTGACTTCTAGCTCATATGAGGATGAAACACACACCCACATGCTTGCATAACCCCTTTTTACAGGAGGGCACATTCACAAATCTCAGAGAGAGAACACAGAACAACCATGCCCGAACCGGGACTCACAGAACGTGAGGAAGACGCGCTACGTCTGTGCCAGAAAGCCGGCAAAATGCTCACTTTAATTTTTTTTAATAAAACCTCACTTTTCCTTTGTTAAATTTTAAGCAACTACAAAAGAATTACAAAGACAAATCTGTGGATTTTAATGGAATTTATGTATTTTTTGTTTTATTTTGAGATCAAAGATATGTTTTAAAAAATCGAAATCTGCTATCTCTAATTTCATTTCATCTGGAAAAACATTATTATTTTTAAACACATTGTTTGTCTAGTTTAATTTAAGTCATTAACCAATTTAAATGAGTTTGGAACAATCATGTGACTATCCCAATAGACATGCGTCGATATATCGAGAATCGGATACATAGTGGACATTCGTGCCCAGTTGTAACTTTTTGTTGCGAATAAGTCTCCAAATATGACAACCATCTTTGGCAAGTGGCATTGTCTATGGCAAGTGCCATAAGTAAGAACAACAATTCTTTTATTCAATTTTTATATAAATAATTAAATTTATCGAAGATTCTAATCTAAACTAAAAATGAAAACCTCTTATATTTTATTCTTTTTTTTCCATACGTTTTTTTTTTTTGCACAAATTAGGGAAAAAATGAATACAGCTTAATTTATATTCTTATACATACTTGGATTAGTGTAATGAATATGAAAATAATTTTATTTAGATTCAGTTATAAATTTCAAACCAGTTGAAGTATAAGCTATTTGTGAACCAATGATTTACTTGTATGATTATAGATTGTTTGATCGTGATTAGATATAATTTATTATTATGATTTAATATCATCGTTAATACTTTCCCAATTAATTAAAACATTTATAGGCAATTATAAAATAGTAAGATAGCAGGTTATTCAATTTCTGAAATGAGGTGTATCGTTGTCTTACATTATCCAGTGGCTCTGCGTGCGTGTTCCTGGCCATTGAGAAGTTTTTGGGTGTGGGTGGCATGAGTGGTCTGGCTTCGATGGAACAGTACTTCCCCCGGAACTCGATGCCGCCATTCCTTCTGGGAAGTTCCACCTCCATGCATTCGTCATAATCTCCGAAATCGGCAACGGTGCCAGAGAAGAGTCCAGCCGCAGGTTTGGAAGTGGCATCCAGCACTGGGGAAGGAAAAAATGCTCATGTATATCACATTGATCTCTATATCTTTCTTTTAACACTTAAATGCACAGAAATGTGAATATGCATCGTATTGTACTGAAGCCGAAAGGATGAACAACAAGTTTTTGACCTTATTTTTCTGTCACAATGACACAACACAGGACAGCATAATACCACACAAAACAAATACACTACACAACAATTAATGGTAGAAAATAGTGTTCATAAGTAAATAGTCAACACATCATCCTGGCCACTCGAACAGACAACTCATTCCTCGTGCACCGACTCACTTCTTCGTAGCTAATCTTTCTCACAATTCCCCTCGGCTACCGCGCCATCTGGCGGTCAAAGGTAATACGATCCTTCCGTAGAGGTTGATTAAGATTAGTCCTTCACGTTTTTACAGTATGTTTAAAGTGTCATATATCTCATATATTTCATATGCAACAAATTTTGAATTTTTGTGCGTGCGTGCGTATATAAGTGATTGTTTATATGTGAAAATGTGTGTGCATGTGTGTGCGAGTGCGTGTATAAGTGCATGCTTATATGTGCAAATGTGTATGTGTGTGCGTGTATAAGTGAATGTTTAAGTGTGAAAATGTACAAGTGTGTGTGCGAGTACGTGTATAAGTGTATTTTTATATGTGAAAATGTGTGTGAGTATGTGTATAAGTGAATGCTTATATGTGAAAATGTGTATGCATGCGTGTGCGAGTGCTTGTACAAGTGAATGTTTATATGCGTAAATGTGTATGTATGTGTGTGCGAGTGCATGTATAAGTGACTGTTTATATGTAAAAGTGTGTGTGTGTGCGTGCGTGTTTCTTTTAATTTTACAAAAAATCTTCTATCGTTTCTGTACGCAACTAGAATCTTTGACGGTTTATTTGTTTATCAGTGACGATTTTCATTGTTGGCGTGCTATTTGAGTGCAATTTCATTTCGACGAGTGATACGAACTAGGATTTTTTAATGTAAAAAAGAAATAAAAATTCTGGAAAAATTGTTTTCGGATAGAAACAAGGTAAGTCATAGACTGACTAATCCGACCTGCCAGAAGGTACAAGGAAAAACTTGACTGACCGGGGCCACCGCCACAGCAGCACTGGCGAGAGCTGTGGTTGAGTCACCTACCGAGGCCTCAACCTATCACTACAGAAGTACCTCTGTCATCGATGGGAGGAGCCAATCCCTCCTTTTGGTATACCCACATGGGTGGCGAGAGCCAACCACCATGCCAGAAACTTCTCATCTTCAATTACAAGATGTCAACTGTAGGATTTATAGAAACAAGGTAGGAGTAACGAATAATATTGCCTCAGTTTCAGCAGTTCCTCTTGGAAGAGTAGCGACTCGTCGAGCGAGCGGATTATATTTCTCGCTCGTTATTATTGAGTTATATTTGCGTTTGCTGTTAACATTGTATAATTGAGCTCGCTGTGATTTACTGCTTGCTGTGATATATGATATCTGTTTTGCAGTCTGTGTTTATTGTGCGTAAGGCTTGTATTTACGCTGTAAGTGACTGTCGACTGCTGGATTGTATTTATCTGAAGTTTTACTTTATCAAGTCATCCTGTAAATAGCGGTAAATAAATTTGCTTATGCTGTCCTCCAGTAAAGTCCATTCAATCCGAACCCGCTACGCTAAAAATGTAACGATATTTATGTTTTTGCATATGCTGAAAAGTTTATGGAAGAAAATAGTCACTTTTTTATGATGTAAAAATACATCAATTTGCAAAATCAAAATAACATAAGTTCATTTAATCTAGAGGGCCATCTCATTCTTTGCCGTCTACAGATGTATGAAAAGACGCGTCGGATTACTGACCTGTATTTTCAAAGGATTGAAGAATAAAATTTCACGATGGAAAGGTACCCACACAGAGGTCATGTAGTAAATGCAAAGTTCCTTTATGTTAAAATGCTAAAAGTAATTGCTATCTGAATATTCATGCTTTGTAATGTAATGAGAAATACTGTTTATGTTTGAAATATTGTATTACTGTACGCAATAGAATTGTAGACTTCAAGGCGTGATTGTTCATAATGATGTAAGAACACATCAATATATATATATATATATATTTAATTAAAAAATTTATATATATACATTTTTGGTACTTTTCCCATTAACAACATACTTTTCCTGATTGATCTCAGATTTTATTTATTAAAAGTAAAAATCAGGCATTTAAGAGTTAATCACTAATTATTTAACTCCTTTTAGAATTGGATAAATCAAGGTTCAGTAAAGTCTGTTCAGAAGCTGTCTTTCTTTTTAAACTATTAAATAACCCTCGTCAATTTTTTAAAACTTGTAATGGATGACATTTGATGTTAATACAATGTTTTTTCAACTATTAATTCATTTTAGTCATTAATTAAAAACTAACTTTCTTGCCAAAAATCTTCATTTCCCCATTGCCAAATAAGTAACGAATTCAGTTTGTTTCTTCCCCACGCCAATGAGCTTAGACTTAACATGTTTTGGATCGGTTATTTCAGACGATTCTGTTTATTTTCATAATGTTTGATGCATTAAAAATTAAAAATTGTTAATTAAACGATTTCTCGGATTCATTTTGAAGTACTTTCGGATTAAAATAATACAGAATAAAGAATATTAAATATTCCAAATCTGTATTGCGTTACCCCAACTGGTGTAGAAAATTCACGCATTTTGTGTTGCCACAATTTTTCTTTAAATCCCCAACTGGAGTTGAAAATTCAACTCTAGTATAATTCTTTGGCGAAATATTTATATTAACTGCAGTTATTAAACCTGGATTAATAATTGCTGGTAGGTCGTTGGATTCACATACCTTGGGCTGCGAGTTTGAACCTACCAGCTGAAGACTCACCGTGTGTGGTGGACGTTAAATATGTCGTTGTCACAAAGTTCTCTAAATGGGAAGTAATACCACTGGGGGTACTGGATCAAAGATGATCAATCTTTGTTTCAGATCTAAATTACGATCGGTTGATGAATGAATGAAATCCGTCCCGTCAAAAGGTTTTGTGACGTATGTGAGATAGAAGTCACACTTCTGCCCTCGGGTCTTCAAGTGGACAAACCCTCAGAAACTACTGCACCCCTCTTTCCGTTCTGAAACGGAACACGGGAACAACAATTGCAGTTATTTAATAAAAAGTAGCTAAAATAAAAAATTTCTTAATTAACTAAGTAGCAATTGATTTTAGAAAATTGTTTTTTATATTACTTGTACTTTGTTAATCCTAACGGATTTGCAACTAGAAAAGTGGTAATACACTGGAATGAAATCAATAAGAGAAGATGCATTTATACCAGTTTTCACATTATTACCTAATATATCATCATCAAAAGAGGATAGACGTAGCTTTAAATTTAAAAGTGGAGGTGAGTATGAAATAAACTTGTCGTTGTAGCAACAAATGGCTACGCAGAATGCAAGAAAAATACTTGCAAGGCCCTTATATCATTAGTGCTAACTTCTTAAAGAAGTTGAAATCCAACAATTTGCTCTTCTTTTACAGAATAAATTGAAGTAATAGATAATTGAGGCCAGTAGAGCTGTAATCAGAATAATTGAGGTCAATAGAGCTGTATTAATGTTCCTTGTAGCTTAGATTGAATTGTTTTTAATTAAAAACACCAGACAAAAAATATTTTTTTGCTAAAAATGATATTACATGTAAAGATATAAAAATAAAAAAGCAAAAGAAAAGAAATACAAAGAAAGACATTTTGAAAACATTTTTTTAGTTCAATAAAATATATTTTGTACAATTTTTAGATCTTATCGTGGAAAATCTTCAAACTTCAGTTTCATTAATTTATAATTGAAATTTTTAAAAAAATGATCCAAGGTACATATTTTCCATCCTTTAAAATAAATATGTGCCGAATTTGGTAGCTCTTTTTAGAGTATCAAAACACATACACATACACACACGCATCTTTATTATTTAATAGATATTGAACTCTTTTTTAAACAACCGATCCTTCTCTCCCATTCCTTTATTCCTCAGATTTATACGTAAAAAAGCTTAAAATCATTAATATTTTCACAAAAAAAAATTTATTCTTCCGTTATAATGACAACTACTGTGATATCGATAAAAAATAACTGAATAGCAAGACCTTATTAGCTTCTAACATACCGAAAATGATGATCATCTAAGAAGGAATTAGAATTAAATTTCAAATTTGTATTTTTTTAACATTCATTATTGAATTCAATTATTGACTTGTGGTTGTGAATAACACCAAAGGGCAGAAAAACTGGTACAACTATCTAATATCGTGTACAGCCCCCACGAGCACGCAAAAGTGCCACAGCACAGCGTGTCATGGATTCAACTAATTTGTGAAGATGTTCTGAGGACAATTCACACCATTATTCTTGCAGGACAGTCATGGGAGTGCGAGGTATTGGAGATTTTCTAAGGACAGCACATTGTAAATTTGGTCTTCCCAGATATTGTCGATCATGCTCGGATCAGGAGAATTAGGTAGCCAATAAAGGAGAATGCTCCTCAAGCCACTCGGTAGCTACTATAGGCCTGTAGGGTGGCACATTACCCAGTTGGAATCGTCCACGTCCGTCAGTGTGCACACAGGACATGAATGCATATAGAGGGTTAGAAAGGGTTTTAAAGTACCACTGATCTGTCATTGTCAACACACATCGACGGTCCCCTTTCATGCTAACTGCACACGCTCTTTATCCTCTCAGAGCCTCCACCAGTTTGAACAGTTCCTTGTAGGCACGAAGAACCATTGGAAGGATTCATTGGTTTTTTCACAACCGTACAAAGCCATCCACCCGATGCACTTGGAAACTTAACTCTTCAGACCAGGCAACCTTTTTCCAACCACTAAGAGTTCAATGGCAGCGTCGGCGAGCCCAGATAAAGAGCAGAGCTTTGTGTCGCTGAGTCACCAATGGTACACGAAATGGTTTGCGGCTGCGAAAGCCCGAATCAATTAGGTTACGTTGTGTACACTGACACTTGTTGATAGGCCTGCATTCAAATCCACAGCAATTTGAGGAAAAATTGAGCGTCTATCACGTGAAACGATTCTCTTCGGGCGTCAATGATCTCGTTTTATCAAGGTTTTTTCAAGCCGCACAGCTGTCAGATATTTGAAGTTTTACCGGAAAACTGGCAAAATTCTAAATTTCATCTTTACTTCGGAAATGCAGTGCTCCGCCTCTCGAGCGCAGTCGATTAGTCGCCGATAAATGTCGCTTAAATCTTGATAACCTGCCCTTTTAACAGCAAGAATCTATGTTATAGCCTTCTCAGACACATGTTGTCTTACAAACGCACTGTCGGCCGCATCGCGTTACTCTGATTGATTGAACACCTCCATTATTTGCATACGATCTGCTATACTAGTTTTACTGGCTCTTCAGTGTATTTGGTTAGATAAAACTTTATGAAAAGAGGTCACCCGAAACCTGCTTTAAAACAAATATTCCTTTATTGGATCTATGATATTAAGATTCAAATAAAATTTCGGGCGAATTTGATCATTGAGATTCAAATAAAACTTTGGATAAATTCGGGCATTTATATACTTAATTTATGCAATTTTAAGATTAAAATAAAATGCCTATGATTGATCATTTTGGTTTTAAAGTTTAGAAATATAGTAATTCGATGAACAGAATAAGTTCATATAAATCAACCAAAGAGTTTTTATAAAAGAAAGATTTTCTTACTATTATGAAGATTTTTTTATAATATATTTTTTAAAAAAATGCGATGAAATTTAATTAAACATTGCGAGAGATTATTCAGAGATAAATAAATACGATATTTAAAGTATCAACAAAAGTTTACAAAATAGAAAGTATGACAATCTAGATAATAAAAAATCCCATTTTTTAAAAAATAAGTAATCATATTTTTAATTAAAAAAATAGATACTTAATTAAATATGAAATTATCACTGAAATCTTCCTTATACTTCAGAACATTTATGAAAAAAATTAAGAATTTATTTTTGTTCAATATTTTGTATTTCAACAGATTACAAACTATTTACAGAATTTATGAAATGTTTGGGAATTAAAGCAATATTGAAACCATGTATTTTGTTAAATATACTTTAGTCACGCATTTTCCTTATATGCATTATGAAAATCAATACTTTCCTTTAGTAAAATGAAAACGATAATCAAAATAAAAAAATATTTGCATTCTAATACTGAATAAAATCGATTTTAATTTGACGAAATATCTAAAAGATAATCAATTTCATAAATAACACATACATTGCGCAAAACGAAATTAAATATTATTTCAAAAATCCATTAAGTAAACAAGGATATTCGTTACATTCTGACGGAACAGAAATTAAAATAAAATTAATAGTAATAAACAATTCGACAAGCGAAGTACATGTCATTCAGTTTGATACCATCGAGGAAGTCATTAAGAATGATAAAGAAACATAAACATTACTAAGAAAGGAGTTTTCAACCACACACTTCCGACGAATCATTTACATAGAATAATTATCTATTTTGTCATCACGCAATTAAATTCTCATTCATTCGTCTATGAATACTTATTTGTGTGTTTTGTATCAGACCTTGATATCGCAAATCCATTAACATGCAATGATAAAGAATCCTACATCTATATATACTTGTGCGGAATTGAAATAAGAAAGGGAAATGTCAAGCTTTTTAAATACGAGGGGGGAGGGGGATCCTCACATATTTAACATTCTCCTCTTTAAAAAAAAAGTATATTTTTATTGTTGATTGGATTTTTAAAATAAAAATAAAAGTTTAAAACAGCCATACTTTAAAGTAAAGCAACGAAAAACTATTAAATGTTGCCAATTTCAATAAATTTTATATTTCCTGTTTGTTTCCATTTTAGAGTTTGGATGGCGTCTTATTCTAACGTGTAATCTGGCAATCCAGTTTTGATTTAAGTAGAATTATGACAGGCTTTTTTTAAAAAAAGGAATTTTTGCGTTAGATATTCATCGCTTTGATATATGGATCATTTGACAGATTTCAGTCTACTTCAGACCGGGATAGCCTGGTCGGTAGAGCGTTGGACTCGTATTCCTTAGGTTGCGTGTTCGAATCTCGCCGGTCGAAGATGAGTGGTGGCTGAAACTCACTAAATCTGTCGTGGTCACAGAGTCCTCCATGTCAAGAGTAATACCACTGGGGATACTGGGTAAGAGGTGTCCCTTTTCCAGATCTAAATTATGATCGCTGGATGAATGTTTGGAATGAATTTTAGCGCGTTGCGCTAGGCCCGAACTCCCAATCTTATGGTTAGTAGCCGAGTATCATATCGATCAAGCAGAAGGGACCCTTCAGCTCGAAGGATATTAATTGGCTTATATAGAAATCACCACAAATGAATGAAAAAGCATGAATGAAGTTAGCCCCATAAAAAGGATTGTGACGTGCGTGTAGCCAAGTCGTACTCTTGGCCCTAGTTGGCGTTACTGAAAAACGAGAGACGCTCAATCTTTTAAATCGTGGGCAGGCTTGTCAGCGGGCTGGAAAAAGTGCCATAAACAGCAACAACAGTCTACTTCATCTGTAAATAACCTGATAAGTCTCTATCTTTATTATATAAATAGCCTCATTAAACTCTCACTCTTGTTTTTGTGCAAAAATAAACCGATTCCAAAACGAAAGTGGAATTCCGAGTCACAACAATCAGCATTGGTCATATTCTTTTAATGACTAAACTAACAGGGAGGAGCCAAATGTAATCTGTGTTTGCATACATTCCTATTATTGCACATAAATAAGCATAATAAGAAATTAAAAACTAATTCCTTTTTTTATTTTTGGAATATATTAAGTAAACTTCCTGGAAAATCTAATATAAATTTAGATGCTATTTACAAACAAATCTTTTGACTAACATCATCCTTGAGGCGATTAGGTTTGTTAAAAACTCACTTCTCTTACGTCTACATGCTTTAAAGATTCTAATTAAGGAAGGGGTAATTGAAATCATCAGGGTTGAATAGGTTATCACAGCTGAGACTAATACGCATTTCTGACAAGACATAGAAAAAAAAGTCAAATGAATTATTAAATATTGGCATTATAAATGACAGCCAAATAACCTTCTAATACTACAAGGTAATCAGTAGTGGCTCGGTGAAAGTATTGGGATTCCCGTTTCCGTGTGTCAGAAAGGAGACAGTTGATTGCCGGTTTTATTGAGCGGTTTATACCGCTTTTCGATTTCTTTTTTTCATGTCAGATTTAATGCGCATGACCCGAGGCAAAGTAATATCGTACCAGGGACGCAGGTGTATACAGCTGTTTGAGACTCGATATTTATATTTTGGTTCTCTTTAGTTCAGAATGCATAATCGGTATTTAAACAACTTTCTTACTTGCGTTTAAAATATACATGGGACATAAAGGACAGAGACAAGGTCGATTCATGATATGTATATTACATATTGTCTAGGAATTTTAACATACAGGATAAAAAATTGTTCGAATTGTTTCCTTTTTAAAAGAGACTGCTTTAAATAAAGCTTTCAAACTTGGCGTACAGTAACTTCTGGAGGAGTATAAACTCAGTACGAGAGTTTTTTTTTTCTTTCAATTTTATATATTTTTAATTAAAAAAACTAATAAAAATTCTAACATTTTTCCACAATAGCTTTGGAGCAATTATTACATGAAAACTATTTTTACGTAACTATACAATTTAAAATGATATGTGTCTGGTTCGAGAAATAAAGACTGACGATTTGTGAATGCCAACTGCGCAAACTCATTTTATATTAATTAAACTTAAAATTTCTTAACAATAACTTTGAGGACACAATGCTCTAAATTCTTATTACAATTAATGCTTATTTTTCGGCCACTCTTTTCTTTTCAGATTGTAGAACATATTAGAGTCAAGAAGAAATACACTTGTGTCCATAAATTAAGGATAATTCAGTGTCACGCGAAAATCGAACTCTAAAATACATGTATCACCCGTAAAATAATTATAAACATCTTAAAAAATCATATGAAAATCACAAGAAACCACCAGTTGACACCGACAATACATCACTATGACAATTGTGTAAGAGAGTGATATATAATAAATATGGGCGAAGAAGTAAAATTGTTTAAAAGCGTTTCATAAACCTTTCAGTGCAATAACCGCATAGTTATGACATAAAGGGCTCATTTGGATGATTTTTCACGTGGTAGAATTATCAGCCTTCTGGAATTCGGGCATACCCAACTGGAAGTATCCGAGGAACCTGAAAATCGCCCAAAGTGTCCTTTTTTATGGAAAGTGCCAAGGAGTGTCCTTTTTTATAGAAAGTATGGAAAGTGCGGACTTTTATATGGAAAGTGCCAAGTACCCGTTGCCACCAAAAGAACGTCATTGAACGACACCGTTCCAGTGGTGCAAGATTGCTCGTTTTCGGAGGAATTATTTAGGGTTCCAAAACTGACTTGCATGTCCATATTGGAACCATGACAGGCTAAATCTATCATGATGTCATTCTGGAACTACATGTGCGTTTGAGTCGGGGTGCCGTGGGTGCAGAATTCGTGTTTAAGGATGACAACGCTCATCCTCAAAATACAGACGTAGTAAACCAATACCTTCGATTGGAGATTATCACCTGTATGGACGGGCCAGCATTCTCACCGGACTTGAATACAGTACAGCCATGAGCACAGAATTTTACCAGAACTTCGGAGAGCCTTGCTTGATGAGTGGTATGATATTCCCGAAGATCAGATCAATAATTTGATACTCAGTATTACTTGGCGTTGTATGGATTATATTGAATCGCCTGGGCAGTGGCGGATTTAGAGTTCCAGAGGCTCGAGGCGCAATTCAATTTGAGGCCCCCTTCCCCTCCAATTATATTTATAGTATGCACTTTTTTATTCATATTTTCACTCTGTCAATCTCTGTATCCGATTTTTTGTGTTAAAAAAAGAGCGGTGGTGGAGGGAACCTAGGTACATAAAATTGAAAATTAAAATCAATTTTTTTTTTTCATTCTACTTGGATGTATTTAAAAGGACGATGAAGTTCAGGGTGTGTTAAGGCTGTTCTTAAAAAAATAGATGCTATTTTGTACCATCGTTGCGCAACATTTTACAAAAATATATGCCTAAAATTTCATTATATACTAAATCAATTATTATAGAATGGAGCGTTTTTTCTCTTTTGGGTATAAAAATATTTTCGTTTTGTTTTAAAACGTTATCAGAATCAGCTGATATTTTATTTCGTTGTTTAAAAATGTTGTTAAATGTTGTTGATTCTTCTGTTCCATTCTCAGATCAATCATTAATTTCATCGAATTCGCATTTTGCTTCGGCTCACTCATCGGCATTTTCTTGTGCTTATTCTGTTTTAATTTATTCATCTGTCTTTTTAGGTTGCATTCAATTCCATTTCTCTCGTCAATTTCTCCGAATTCATTTTCAACTTCAGCTTGTTCAGTGATTTTTTTGCGCACATTTTGCTTCAATACGCTCATTTATCTTTTCAAATACGCATCCTTGTTCAACTCGTTCATTAATTTGTTAGAATTCATATTCTACTTCAGCTTGCACAACGTTTTTTTCATGTAAATATTCAATTTCAATTTTCTCATAGATTCTTTTAGTTACACACACATATGCTGTATCAAGTTGCTTAACTGCTCTTTCTGTCTCATTTTCCATTTTAGCTCTTTTTTCAAAAATTATAATACATTTATTGAGTAAATTTTTGTGCCGATCTTCATTTCTTTCTTTCTTTTTTTAGTTTTCAAGCTCCCTATTCCAACTTTCTTCTCTAGTAACATGGCTAAAACATTTTTTTAAAAATTAGTCGCATAAAAATATTAATTGGACTTCTGACGATTTTTCCGAGTTGAAAAATTTTCCCCTTCAGTTAAGAGGAGAAAGTAACCAGTTTATTTTATCTTTTTGAGCAGTGCCAGTGCCTAACGATTCGTATAGTAAATCAGTCCTGTTTTTAACCATCAAATGTGCCAAAAAATATAAAACCAGGATTACAGTATTTTCAAAAGTACAAAAATAGAAACGAAAATGTATTAAAAAAATTATATACTTACCAATCTTCACATTGGTCAAAGGTCAAACACAGAAATGAATCCCTTTCCACAACACAAATCAAAGTCAATATTTTTCAAACGGGAAACTCTAAATTGCTTACAAGATGTTTAGGAGAAACTAACCTCCTTGAGCGAAGATCTTCTAACCTCTAAGATCTAAGATCTTCTAATCTCCTTGAGCAAGGTCTCTAACTAAAATGTGTCCTATGTCCTATTATACAAACACGTTCATTGCCTTAAGACCCATTCCTGTACTTCAAAGGATCCGAGTGTGTAGGAGGGTGTAATAAGATATCTATCTCTTTAGTTTCGTACAAGATAAAAGCAGGGCCCAACTTAATCTAGTTGGAGCCTGGGGCAGGAACATTTTTGCCCCCCCCCCCCTTTGCTTAACTACTTTAGTAATGAAGAACATTCATTAAAGAATTAAACGTAAAATAAAATTTATATAAGATTTGGGGGGCCCACTTATGTGTGGGCCCGGGGCAGCTGCCCCTGCCTAAGTCAGGTTTTTTATAAAAGATGTAAAATCTCTCCCCCCTCCAGGTTGACTTTTTACTCTCTCATTCTCAAAATAGTTGGTTTTTCAAGGGTTCTGATATTTCATGATCCTTTGATTGAAATAGATGAACCGAGAGTAGTAATGGAAGAATGTAAAAATGAAAGGCTTTATTAAAAAAATATCCTCTTTTTCAAAATTTAAATTACTATTATTTTAGAACTAAATTTTGAGGCCCCTTAATTTATGAGGCCCGAGGCGCACGTCTCATGCGCCTGTTTGGAAATCCGCCTCTGCGCCTGGGAGAGATACTATGTAGTAACATTCATATCAACCATGTAATATTGATTTTTGTACATAAAGTTTTTGTAATTTGCTCCAGGGATAAAAAAATTGCTACTTTTATTAATGGTATCAAACATATGCATCTTTTTTGCTCTTTAATTTAATAAATGGGCCTTACAAATAACATATTTGATTTGTTTCTGGCTCTTTCTTTTCCTGAATTTGCATTTCCTTAACTTATAGACAGGAGTGTAAGTTGGATTGATTTCAAGTATTAATGACAGAAAAACACTAGAATTAAACCTAACATCAGAGGCAAGTCAATTAATTTTTACTTAATTGATTGTAATACAAAACTGCAAAATGGCACCCAGCGATGTACTAATCTCAAATACCTGTGATAAAAGTTGATAAAACAATTTAAATTTTAAAAAAGCAATGCGGATAACAATAACTAAGCTTTTTTTTAAAAAAATCCATTTTATTTCCTAACATTTTTTCTCAAATTTTAATAAAATTTTAAAAATATTTGTCAGTATATCATTAAACAGCATATTTCATAGTTGAACTACTATTTTTTTTCTACAGATGTTAAGGCAGCGAAATGATGAGGTTCATGTCTCATTTAAATTATAGAAGAGTATTCTTGATTTAAATAATATTTATCTCTTGTATATTTGACTTACGTAGTATTAATAGTATTGGTTGTTTTTATTTAATACATTTGAAGATGCATAGGTAGTTAAATAGAGTATCATTTTACCTTTTTTAATACATGGATATGAATGTAACGTATTCAAAAAAAAATGATACATTTGAAAACATTTCAGTAAATGATGGATGTTCTGCTTTCTAAAGCTTGATGTTCGGTAAGTTTCAATTAATCTAAATCTGTTCACAGAAATTTAGCAGGCGATTCCTTTTCAGACATTTTATAACTGTTACTATTTTTATTTTAATTAAATTATTATTAAAAGTTAAAAGCAAACTATTTTTTCTTTGATAAACATATTTTATTAATTTCATTTCGTTTCATTTTTGTATAATAGCTGATGATCAATTGTAAACCTTTTGGAATCTGGCAATGCTTGTAATATATGCTGCTCAGTGAAAAGAATAAACAAGTCGAAGGAACGGGGATAAAAGCCATTGTAGCTATAAATCCCAATACCTTATATCTTTAAGTTCAAGTCGAAGGAATTCTAAAATGCGTTGAGTATTATTTTAAACTTAAGAATTTAAGATGCTGAAGAAGAAGAATTTAAGATCTAAAAGCTATAGTTTAAATAAGAAAACGGGTAGTTTTCAAGAAAAATATGCAAAACTTTATACTTAAGACAAAATTTATGGGAATTTCACAAAATGCGTTTTGTAAAATGCAAACACAAAGATGCCAAAAATAAATAAAAATAAAATAAATCATAAATAAAATCGGTTACATCATAGTTGCACAATATAGGTTTCTCATTTCTAAATTTGCTTTCAAAATCCTCCACCTTACTTCTATCAAGTGATCTTCCATTTTAATATGCCAGAAAAGATGAAAGTTAATGTATGAATCATATCAAGCTCTATTATTATTACAATGAATAAATTAATAGAAGAAGGCTAATCATTGTTCAATTCTGATAACTGTTTGTCAACAAGCGTAAACCAATGAATCATTCTTCTCTGGGTTATTGTCATACAGATTGCCTATCTGTATGACAATAACCCAGAGATGGTCTCCTATTCTTCTTTGCATCCCGTGGACATAGAACAGAACCAGGTAATGGCAATGTGATCTCCTCTGCCGTATGCTCAAAATTCAAGACAATACGCTAGTGTTAGTGTTGTCCTTTGACTTCTACATGTAATGACGCGGCATGGTATAGTATAGCGTGTGCTTACTGCGTTATATAATAAGAAAAGAAACTGCACATGCATTTTGATTGGCTTTCTTTCCACCTATTGGGTCGAAAAATTGATAAATATAACGAAATTTTGTACATTTTTATTTTACCTAAACCATTGCGTTTTTAAACTACCACTCTCACATATATAATTGTAGAAAGTCGAACACATTTTCCCTTCTTTGAAAGATTTGGTCAAAATTAAAAAAGAAATCTATAATTCTAATAGTAAACCTATGTACCAAATTTCATTCATATAGTTTCTTTGCATCATTGAATAATTGTGCTCGTATGCATACTGGCATATAGATAAACTTCCCTTCACTCGATATTGCTTAAATTTTAATAGAAATCTACAAATTAGATATTAAGATTATATACCGAATTTTATGGTTCAAGCTTTTGTGATCACAGTCATAAAGACTGAAAGAACATACTATTAAAGCTATATTTTTTGTAATTAAAGAAACTTAGAACTCTGAAAATTGTCAAAATCTTGATTATAATTCATGATTTTTTCATGATTATAATTCACATTTAACCCCTTGAACAGAAATGACGAGTCCAGCTCGTCATACACTTTCCTGATCAAACTGACAATGACGAGCTGGACTTGCCAGAAATTATTAAGGTTTGATGATTTTTTTTGAGAGAGAAGAATGTATTAGTATATTGAGTCTATTGGTTTGATATACTTTTGCACATGCTTCTAGTAACCGTTAGAATGTAATTTGTAAAAATCTAAATGTATAAATGTTGAAACACGTTCTTACTTTCGTTCAAATACTATGTAGAAATGTAATATTTTTGTTAAACATTAATGAAATAATAAAGAATTAACCGACACTAATTTTATATATATACTAGCCGCCTTTGGTGAACAGCCGGTTCGCCAATATTAATTCCGACTAAAGGGTTCAATCATTTTTTTAATATAACTTGGTCTCATAATAATTTTTTCAGCAAAATATTTTTAAGCTTCAAATTTCGATAGTCAGATAATTCACTTATATTATTAAGTAGGCCTTAAGCAGTCTTATCTTTGAATTCCGCATCTCTCTCTGACTTTCTATCAGTAACGTAAAATTCAGTTTTAAATTAAAGTGGAAATGATGAAACTTCAATTAATATAACGACCTCTTTACTCAATTCAGGCATGTCTTTAAATAAAACTAAGAACTGAAAGTAGAGTAATCCGACAATGAAGTTTTATGTTCACTACAGAAATTGAGACATTATATATATTTTTATAATTTATCATATCTCAAGTAATTATACAGCAAACATTTCACAGATTAAATGAAACATTGTTTTCAATTTTATTTTTAGATGTACATAAGTGTTTTCAATAATAACATTTTTTAGGTTTATAAATATATTTCAAAAAATTATGGTTTAAATTCCTTTAGTGTTAAAGATTCAAATTTGTAAAATATTCTTAATATTTCAACTTCTAAATGAATAAATAAAAATTCCCTATCTTCTGCGATCAAATCTTGCTGATTTATTCTCAGAAGATTATCGTTTGGTGCTTTTCTAATAATTCTTTTTCAGTTTTAACTGTCGCCCTTTTGTAATATATTTTTATTAATTTTGATTCTTAAATTGAATTAATAATTTTGAAATTGCAAACGATCAAGAAAAATTTTCTCTTGCATTTATTGTTTAAAAATATCACATTTCCTATTTATTTCATTTCATATAATCACGTGATGAAAATTATATTTTTCTCTTTTATTTTTGGTAGTAATTAACTGTTTTTAAAATCAGAACTTCTGAAAATGTGATGGCAACATTTTATTAAAAGCTGATTTTTTTTAGATCCTCGTGAAGATAAAATAAGTGAAGATAACTAAAGATATTATCAATATTACAAATAATAGTATTTTCAGCATATTTTTCTACGGTTGCACCATAATCAACAGGTTCTCCGAAACACAGTTTAAAGCATGCAACTCGATTCAAACTATAGCTCTGAGAATTGCATTAGGCCTTCCAAAATGGACCCCGAATGTTGTACTTTTGAAAATTGCTTCTCAGGAAATTCTTTCAGAAAAAATAAAGCGACTAGCTTCCCAGTTTTTTATCAAGCAAATAGCTAATGGTGTACATTCTCCACTTCTAAAAGAACACTCCCAAAATAATCGGGAAATTAAATTAACTACCAAAGATAAAAAATGTATTTCCCTTATTCTCAAGAACTTTAATGCCTCTACCAACCAATTTATCATCTTGCCGGAAAACCCTATTACTAGCTCAAATAACTTTCAGATTTTTCTCACGGATTTTAAATTCCCAAATAAAAATCTATCTTTGATAGAAATTGATAGTTACTTTAATGAATGTATTCGGAATTGCTTTCCTGATCATTTTATTATTGCTACTGATGCATCCAAAACTCTCCAACACACTTCAATTGCTGGTTTTTCTTCTAAACAAAAATTCATGTTTCGAGTCCATCCTGTGAATTCCATTTTTACTGCTGAAAGTTTAGCCATTGCCGAAGCATTAGAGGTTCTTGTTGTTCCTGGAAAAGATTTTTTGATTCTTACAGATAGCTTCTCTGCTTTCACATCGTTGAAGAACATTTCGCTTCAGTCACAAAAAATTATCCAACGTATAGCCTCCAAAGTTGAAATCTTAACCAAATTAAATCAAAAAATTTCCTTCCTGTGGGTACCTGGTCATTCGAATATAACCTGGAACGAGCTTGCAGATCGCTTAGCCAAAGAAGTTACAGAAAATACACCATGGATTGAATGAATCTCTCCTGAAGACATTATTTCAAGCCTCAAGAAAGAGACATATCAGATCACAATCAATAATTATAGAAAAAGCAAATATTTCATTTCTTTAGGTGATATTCCAAGCATTGAAGCGCTGTCTCCCTGGTCCAAAAATCGGAGGGAAGATGTTGTCTTGGCCAGACTAATCAGCAAAACAATTATAACACCAGGATTGTTAAATCGTTTTAACCTTCATAATGATCCTCTTTGTCATGAATGTAATAGCATAAATGATATTTAACACATAATTCTCACGTGCAAAAAGTATTCATATTATGGAGACAAATTGTGGACATTTCTTCAATTAGATAAACACGATATCTCTTTCAAAAATGTTCTGGATAAAATAACTGCAAACAAGGCCAATCTTTAAGTTTCTCTTCAAGCGTTGAAGCATTTCAACATCTACTAATTTTTTTTCCACATTAAATTGCTCTGACTCTTTGTACCTCTTCTTTCCATTGGAACTTCTGGAAATGTTCTAAATCTCATCAGCGGACTCACTACAGCTTCAATCAACTGATAGAACAGACTTCATTAACTATTAACTGACTGAAACTTCTATTTGTTTTTGTGCGTGCGCGCTCCCTTGTGTTTAATAAATATTTTGTTCTAAGTATTTGAAACAGGGGATAACAGCCATTGTTGCCATAAATCCCAATACCTTACTTCTTTCAAATTTCAAGATAAATTTTTTTTATTTTATGCGAAATAAATTGTTGAAAAGTACGATTAAGTTAAATGTTTAAAAATTCATTTAAAATAGAGTTTTAATTTATAGGTCAAAACATTGGTATTTTTGAAAAGCTATTTTTTTAGCTTTAACTTGATGCAAAAATCAATTTTGTGCTGTAATATTTTCGCAAGTTATAGCGAAAAAACTTTAAAATGTGGCTTATTTTTTAATGAATTAAAATTTTAATTAAAAATTCAAAAAAAGGGCTCCGAGGTGCACATTCTCGGCACCCAAGGTATACATTATATATATATATATATATATATATATATATATATATTTGTGTGTGTGTGTGTGTGTGTGTGTGAAACAAATATTATTATTAATAATAACAAATTCTTTGAGCAACAAAACCATAAGTTTCTATATCAATCCCTCCTCTTAAAACTTAGAAAATTAAATCGACTGCCAAAGCAGTGCTGACTAAAAATAAATTGTCGTTCAAGGGGTTAATCCTCCATATCCGTATAAAGTATAAAATTCAAAAAACAAATATGATTCAGGCAAATATAAATACCAGGAAATGTGAACAACTTAAAATGGCAGTGCATCTACTACCATGTATACATTATAAATGATCCGTTAATAAACAAGTTTTTAATTATTAGAAACAGTTTTGTGAAAGAGTAGCAATAGGAAGTAATGTCTCAAGTTGCAACAAAATAATAAAAATACATATATAAGAAAATGAAATCTGCGATCGTAAATTTCATGTTATCATATGAGAACATAATTATTTTTAAGTATTGATTTTTTGAAAGCTTGAAAAACAGTCAAACAGCTTATCAACAACGATGTTTTTTTTTTTTTTTTGAAACTGAGATGTTGTCAAAAAGTAAGTAATCATTTCAGAGAATGTCTTGACGAATAACTAAGAGTTCAACCAAATTAACGGATTGGATTCAATGAGAAAAGGAAAGCGATAATAAAATATTTAGTAATTAGGTTTAATATAGTTATTAAAGCAGAATTCCAGCAATAAAATTTTTTGATAATCTGTATGCAAATAGTTTTGACGGAATAAGATCTAATGAGAACGATGGGAATATCAACGTGCATATAAATAAACATATATTTTGAAAATACATTAAATTTTTTACTTATTCTTTTTAATAGAACTTTATCCTGTAAAAGGGATCTAGAAGCGAGTAAAAATTGTATTCTTTTCCATTATTTTCTAAATAGAACAAAGTTTATAAACTAAAAGCGCTTACAAACAACAACAAATTAATTAGAATTCATTCGAGATTAATTAATTGATGTAAGATGAGTTATATATATCTTGATAAGTCCTAAATTCTGAGAAAACAATTTTTAAATTTAATACAAATTTCAAAAAAAAAAAAAAACATTGAGTCGAAAATTTTTTGTTTTTGAATGGTATCTAATTATTATTTCCCTTCGTAATTTTTAAAATTTAAACATTGTATTAGTAACGTAGTTAAATTACTGTAATAATAGTATAATTAAATGCACCTGTTATGTCGAAAATTCTTTGAAATTATTATTGTATATAGATTTTTACGTGTTTATTTGACTTATTATTTAGAATTGGAATTTTTACTTTCATTTTTATGATTATTTTTATTTTCATTTTCGTTTAATTAACTTTCTTTTGGTAGTACGCAAAAAAATACAATAAATGAGTGCAATAAATCAATTTCTAAATAATAAGTTAATAAAATAATAAAAAGATTAAAATCCTCTTAATTTTTCTAATTTTTGACGTACAGCATGAATACCTATTAAAAGCCATTCTGTTGTAATTTATGAAAGTATTATAAATATATTGTAAATTGCTGTTAAAGAATAGGCATTTTTTCGTTAATTTTAAAAAATAATGTAAAAAAATTCGTTAATGTTGTTCAAAATAATGTTTTATTATTTTGGAAATCTGAAGACAAACACTTTCTCATAAACTTTTTAAAATCAAATATACATTTATTTTAATTATTAAAAGTAATTGATGAAGTCAAATAAAGAACACCTTTCTTGAAATTTAACAACACAAAGAAGGCTACTTGCGACTTCTGCTTTATATTCCAAATTGATAAGAAATATATTTTAAATTTAAATTATACTTCTGAAATGACATTAAATTGACGATTTGTTGAATTGATACAAGAATGGGCATATTACGCAGTAATAAATACAACCACAAATTATTATTAATTATTTAACATTAATATACAAAAAATTACATCAATTCACAAAAACAATTATAATTTTTAAAAAAATAATGACATGAATGAAAATTTCTTACAATATAATCGTGATAAAATTTCATTTTCTCAAAATTACAGAATTTTATAAATCACTCTAAGAATCTCGGGGGAAATAGCAAGAATTTATTTTCCGGCGAAATTCTTTTGACTATATCTCCACATTTGAAAGAACTTCTAAGATGAAAATATAAAATAAAAAATATATAAAAAAAGAAAACAATAACAACTTACTTCTTATTGCCCAAAGTTTTACACTGCTTAAGCCTGAAATGTATTTCATCATACCACTGGAACAATTCGAAGATATCGAATCATCATTGTACGACATAATCCTTGGCAATAAATTCTTGATTCCCCCTCTGATTAGTTTTTTCAAACCATTTTCGAATGATTTAGTCTGATTATCAAGTCTCTGTCGATACACTTGCAAATCAATATTTCCATTTTCATCTTTAACTGGTTTAAAGGTAGTTATGTTATCTTCACAAAAGATGGCAGATGAGCATAAGCATAGCAGAAATGGAATAAGCATTTTGTTTATCATGGTGCTCTTCTTTCGCTTTAAAAGGCACTGAATCAGTACAGAAATTTTAATTAATAATTCTTCATATTGAGCAAATGCAAACTGAAATTCAAATATTTTGTTCTTTTCAGATTAGAAATGCATATATCAAGGTAATAAAGAAAAAAAAAGTAGTAGTAAAAAATAAAAACAGTCGATTCTGTGAATACACTTTATATTAATTCGTTCTGAAACGAAGGTGAAAAATTTGCAATGTTAAATATTTTATCAAGAACACAAATATTCTGAAGATTTACATTTATTTTTTAAATAAACAGTTCGCATGTTCTTTGTTCACGATATTTTATCAACAACGAAGCAAGAATAATTCATTTAAAAGAACAAATTATATCACATTTTCAGTGAAAATTCTGTTTCACGTTTCGTAAAGAGGATGAGTGGCAGAAACGAAAAGCAGCTGACCAGTCAACGTTCAGGTAGAAATGCGAGTGAAACGCTGGAAGACTTGGAAATCCTTCACTCGAAAAAAGTGTAGCAATAACCAAAATGGAAAAAAAAAAAAAGTAGCCTTTTAGCTTGGCAACTATTTTAAGTGTCAAAGAGCATGGAAAATCATTTTTACCAAAGAAATAAGGTTCTGCAAACTCGATTACCTTGAAATGAAATACTGAAATGTGTTGTTCATCTCACTAAGTTCCACAACTCTTTTTCGCCAGTAGGCTGCCAACTTCGGAATGAAATAAAAGTCGTTTGGCTTTGCCGCAGTTGCCCTGAGGCGGGAAAAACGCTTTCGCTATGTTTTGACTTTCAATAAATAAACAACAAACTAAAATTATGTTCTTTTTATCTCTTGTTTCTGCAAATAGCGAGATTTATATCAACAAAGAACAGTGTCTTCCATGTTTTCTTTTTTTCCCCTTTTTGATTGGGAGTCAGGGATAATTATTAAACGTGAGGAGAATATTCTTGTTTCAGTTTTATTGAGAAATGAAATGCCATTGGAGGCTTTTTAAATGCCGGTTATTTGATCTGAAGTTTCTCTTTCTAATAGTTTCTTTTTCAATATATTTTTCAACGCTATCTTTTCTAACAAATATTAATTCGCGTTGTTTACATTGATATTGGGGAAAAAATAAACTTTTTTACCGTGTGATCTGATTGAATAAATCTAGCAATATCATTTAATTGACTGTTGAAATGATTGAATAAAAAGCATTTGCGTATAACAATTGACTCTACCAGGAATATGCCTATAAATTCCAGAACGCTTGATTTTTATATTAATTTCTTTTTTTATTTTTCGATTTTCGATCATGTTTGCTTTTGTTATTATTTTCTAAACTCATTGTGGTTAATTATCGCAGTAATTGAATAAATCAAAGTAATTTTAAGTTTTTTTTATTCTTGTGCTTAAGAAGATTTGCCTTATATATATATATATATATATATATATATATATATATATTTGAGCGTGGCACAAAATTAAATAAATATAAATGATTAAGAAAGTGAAATCCTTCTCAAAACAAAACAAGTGTATGTAATAAAATTTATATTGTCCTGCTTGAATTTCTATGTAATCTTGAATTCAATTCAATTGTTCTTTGACTGAGAAATTGGTAATCATTTTATGTACACGATGTATGAGATTTTCTAAAATCTCCTATAGCTTGAAATCATTGATAAAATAGAAAATTGTTAAAAGGAAATTTGCTTATTCTAACTATTCATTTATTGATGAATCTCAGCATAATATTTTTTGTTTAATATCAATCCACTTCAAGCGTAGAAAATATACCTGATCATATTACACAACATTCGAATTCCAATTAATTTTTAATAACATTTTTGTTATGCTTTTGAGATATAAACTTATTTTTTAATTCTTTATTCTAAGTTATTTTATTCATCGAATTGAAAAGCCTTCTTTTTTTTTTTCAACACCTACACTCACTGCCCAATGAATCAGAAACCTTTGGGATTTGCATTTGAATGCGTGCTAGGGATGAAGTATGCAATTTTTTTGTTATGACGTGGATTACAAGCGATTAGAATGCTAGTATAAGAAAGGTGTGGTGTAAGAGTCCTTTTCGCGATGAATGAAGTAAAATGGGCAAAACGGCAGATCTTTCACCATTTGTAAAAGGGCAAATTGTTGGTACCCGTTTAGCAGGGGCCTCGAACTGGGTTTCCAAAAGCAGCCATATCAAAGGTTTTCAGAAGTTGGAATCAGAATCCACAGTCCTTCTCTAGAAGATGTAACTGCGGTTCGAGCAAAGTTTTCCAAGAGCATGATTGACATCGTCTCCGATGAATTGTACGGCAGAACAGGGACTCTACTTTAATTCAACTGACACAAATCGTCAACCAAGACTCTTCCCAATAGATTTCAGCTCAAACCATTCACAGAGAATCTCATAGGATAGGAATGAATAGACGAGTATCTGTGAGGAAGACAATCATTTCTGTTCAACACGCAAAGATTCGTTTCCAGTGGTGTCGAGAAAGAAGACACTGGGCATCTGAAGATTGTAAACGAGTAATGTGGTCGGATCACGCTACACCTTATATTGCACTGATGGAATTCGTCGAATTCGGCCATAAACCCATGAAGCCATCTTGCCTTACTCGAACTATGCAAAGGTCTGGAGGGAATATCATGATATGGAGCATATTCTGCTGGCATGGAAGTAGTGCCCTGTTATTCCTCGAGGGTAAACAAACAGCCATGCGATACTTAGATATATTGGCAGATCAAGAGCACCCTTTAATGTTGTATTTTTATCCTGATGGTGACGGATACTTCACGGACGTTAATGCAACTATACATCGCGCCAGAAGTGCTCAAAATTGGTTCACTAAGCACCAGAACTGCATAGCCAGGATTTTAACCCCATAGAAAATGAGTGGGATATGGTGGAAAGATGCATCCAATAGCACTCTCCTTTTCCATCCAATTTACAAGATCTAAAAAGCTGCGTAGCCGATGCATGGTATTCTCTGGATGTAAATGCACACCAGAAACTTGTAGACTCGATGCCCAAACGAATCAGAGCAGTTAATGGTGTAAAATGTGGTCCAATAAAATATTGATCTTGGATTTCTAATTCATTGGCCAGAGAGTGAACTTTCGTTCTTATAAAAGAGATGTTCTCCATTTTTGACATACTTTCACCTGGGAAAGCTAATTCTGGTATTAGAGGAAAACAAAAAGCATTAGATATTAAAAAAGAATTTTTTCGAAAAAGTGTCAGATAATTGTTTTTCCCCCATGCAAAAAGTGGAAATATTTCTTGCTGTCGAAATAAAAAAAGGAATAATGGCAACGATATGTGCAACGGAATAGTTCTTTGTAAAAGGTCACTAGCGTCGATACACCAGAATTTGGAATGTAGCAAGTGAAGGTCGCGGTACGAACCTGCGACGTTTGAGCCAGTAGCCGAGCGATATACCGTTCGAGCAAAAGGGACCTTTCAGCTCGAAGGATATTATCTAGCTTATAAGGTTGACGCTACAGTACTCCCCTACCAGTGAGTCGGACGGGAGACGAACGATTTGGTGCGTTGAATTAGCAACGGCTTAAGAGGCGGCTTTGATGCGTTGAGTTAGCGACGA
>JAOUZG010031479.1:6192439-6212110 GCA_026289955.1 Argiope argentata | reverse complement strand
GGGGATAAGCTCCAGAGGAGCTAGGTGCCCCGGGAAACCCATCATTACCGAATAACACCCAACCAGAAAAGAATTCCTGGTCCCCAGGAGATACTGCTGTGTGGAAGTGTTACATTCAGAAGGTCATTTGACCCACCCCCAATAAAACTTGCCCTTTCTCCTTGTAGATGCTTCTCGGAAACTGACGCCGTTTTGGGGGACATCACCCCCCACTCACACAAACAAAACTTGTTTGGAAAAGATACTTTTTGAGCTAGATATTTTAGATTTTCTCTGCTTGCACAGAAAATCGTACTGAGGGCAGCGGGAATGTTAGAAGGAAACTTAGAACATAGAATTCATCACTGATTAATTATTGAAGCACTTCGATTTTAGGCATTTAATTAATTTTTATGATTCTGTAAATATCGTAGAATCCTGTAATTAAGAATGAGTAATTAAATAATTTAATTATTTATAGAATTTTATTTGACACGACTTTATTTTTAACACTTATTACGTTTATGAATTTTTCAATCCAGGAGAATGGGCAAGATCTACTTGTATGAAAATGTAAGACATCGGACTCACTTCCGAAGAATGGGTTCAATCCTTTATCTCAATAGTTTTATTACTAACAGTGAATTTTAATAAAATGTTCCTTTTTTAATTTTTTAAATAAATTATTTATTTAAAATATATATTGAATTGTCTTAAATGAGAAAGGAAATGAAAAAAAATTAGGTTGTATTTTTCAACTTGTGCAACATTGCCTGGTGTTTCTGTGTAGCTGGGATGCTCCAGATTTCTGCCTGATTTTCGCAAAAAAGAAAATATCCAAAATTTTAATTAAATGGCACATTGTACCACATTAAAAAGAAAAGATAAATGTATTTAATTTGGAAATAACGTTAGGATGAATTCTATTCATCAGCTTTCCTAAACGTGGGATATAACCAACTTAATACAATTTACATAAATTGGAAGGAAAAATAATGAATTAAATTGTAAAATGCACATATTGGATTGAATGACTCCTGGTTTTGAAAATTTTTAAACCATTAATTGTGTGATTATTTCCAAAATTTATTTTTTTAAATTATTTATTGGATTTTGAAAGTACAACCATTCATCTACTTAGCCAGGATTTGTTGATATATTTTGTATCAGAATCTGGAATATTTGAGACTGAAAATTCGTCTAATATTTTTTTACTTATAAATAAAAAAAAATAATATGGAAACAATAAAAAAGAAGTTAGAGATTTTTCAAAAAATGAATCTAATTTCTAAAGAATTTGTTTCAATAAAATATGGTTAATATGGTCACTAACATTAAACACAAAGAAAAAGAAAAAAAAGAAAGAGTAAATAACTGCAAATCTTTCTCTCTCTGACATTCATCATGAATCAAGGCTGTTCCGTATTTCTGGAAGCTTGTCAGCAATTTTGTTTATTTGTATTTGTAACTTAAGGTTTTTAAAAAGTTGTGCGAGATTCAATTAAATAATTTGGTAGGAATATTGCTTCGTACGAAATAGAAATTATGATTACTCCTATGTCACCAGGAATTGATAAACAAATAGTTGTAAATTATATTGTTACACAAATGCTTACACATAAAAAAGTATTATTTTTTTTGTCATATAAGAAAACGTTGTCATAAAAGCAGCGACCAACTTAGTTTTAGTTAATTTTTATAATTTAGATTTATGGTTGCTAAAATTTACTTGTTCTTGATTGCTTACTCACACGAGTATATTTAACTTCAAATTCTATGAGACATTCAACATTTAATACTTTTCTAAAAACCGTATACCATTCCGCATTTTGTGCAATGCATCTCTTTTAATTTTCAACATTCTCAACTGAAATAGGAACTTGAAAAACGAAAGTGTTTAAACTTCAACTAATACATAAACTTTCTCATTCAGTATTATTTATACGCAGTACAGATAATATTCTAACCTAATATTAATTAATTTTACTAACATTGAGCCTTATACCTCTAATAATTTATTACATTAAAGAATAACAAGATTTTAAAACTTTATAAAATTTACAATGCTATAACTTGACGAAACTATTAACAGCACAAAATTAATGTTTGCATAACAATAAAGCAAAAAAAAAAAAAAAAACCTATATTTTTAATGATAACTCAGTTTTCTTCATCAATATTTTAAAGGAAACATTTTTGATTTCCAATCAACTGAATCATTCACTAAAACTGAATAATTTATGAATTTTGAATGTCGTTCTTCTGCAAAAACTGACGATTTTAGAACACTTCATAGACGGTCTCAAAGAAGATACGCTACCAGGATTCCTCGACGGTGATTGGATTGATTATTGATTATGGAAATATTGATTGATCTAATATTGATATGTAAAAACTAACAGATTTGATAGCAGAAGACAGGAAGTTTATTTATTTAAAACTCGAAGTATGAAGAGTATTTTTCAGAATATGATTCCTTGGGACAAAAGGACTGTGTAAAATGTAAACTTCATATTTTTTTATAAGAACATTTATTGACTGAAGTCATATAAAATATTTATATTTGCATCATTTAAATGTTTTGAAAGTAAAATTAAAAATTGAATTTCACGAGAAATCTGTGAAATTTCTGTTGAATAATTCTTTAAGATGTTATGAAAATTACAAAAGATTTAAATGAAATCTGCTATGCATATTTCAATGTATCGTGTCAGAACATAATTTCTTGAACGGCCAAGCACCACGTGCTCATTCAATTTAAATTATATTTTTATTTATTTTAATGGTTTAATTGAATGAGTTCCTTTAGTATTACAAACGATCCAAAAAACTTTTTCTCGCTTTTATTGTTTAAAAAAATATAATTTCCTATTCATTACATTTCATATAATCACGTGCTCAAAATTACGTTATTCTAGGTTTTATTGGCTGTTGTCATTAATTTATTTTTTTAAAATTAGAGCTTTTGTAAATGCTACGGCAACGCATTATTCAAAGCTGATTTTTCGATATGCTCGTGCCGATAATAAAATTTAAAATGTTTATTTTTCACCTACGGATTTTTGTTGACACCAGAAAACCTCATTCCCAAAATATGTTCTGACATGATAATAGTTATTCTGCAATGTACATACAATTTCATTACTGAACGACTCTGCTTTCAATTTTCATATTTAAAAAAAAAGATGTACTTGATTTCAAGAAAAAACGTTTATATTAATTACAATTTAACCTCTCCACTCTAATTTATCGTGTAAATTTTATGCACTCAGACAGAAAATTAGTAAGAGATAAGTAATATAATGAACAGAACTGTTTAAGGCCTACATAATAATATGACACAATTAAATAGCTATCAAAAACTGAAGATTTGATAGCTAAATATTTTTCAAAAAAGGCTATTTAGAAACCAAGTTATATAAAATATGTAAAGCTTTAGATATTTTTTCTACTATTGAACCAGTTGATCGTCAAAGGCAACTTTTTAATAAAGATATTGCTTAGTTAACTATTGTAATATATATACAAATATATACACTTTTTACTCTTTTATGACTATAGATATCAACGATTCTGAAGAAAACCCATTCAGAAACTTGAGAATATTCAAGTATTAGTAAAAAATAAAAATATATATAAATGTTCTTATATCTTACTTTCTTTAAATGAATTATTACCGCTAATTGTTTTTTTCTGATAAAAGCAATCTTATTTTTCACTTTATAATAAAATTAACCATTATTTATTGAAAGATATATGAATAAGATAAATGTATGTACAAAATCTCATAAACACAAGATCAAATAAATAAAATTTTTATAAAAAAAGAATGCAGACAAAATAGCATTGATTTATGAATTGTATGTAAAAAAGTACGGTTATAAAAATATCCAGAGAAAAAAAAAGCTATGAAAGCATTAGTGCTATCTCCTTTTTTTTCCATTAATTTTTTTTCTTTTGATCCTGTATAATCGCAAAAGGATCCGAAGTTTCATTCATTCGAGATATCTGAGATCAACGAATTTTGGCAATAAACAGTCAAATTAAAAGAATCTTAATTATTTTTTCATTGCCAAAATTTTGGATTTCTGAATAATTTTTTCTGTTTTCTGCCGTCGACTTTGAAAATGAAAATTTTTGTGTGTGTGTGTATGTGTGTGTTATATGCAGCTGGACCTGCACTTGAAAATAATATTTATGATTTTTATTAATGGTTGTTTTTCATCTTTGCTTATTTTCCAAAATAAATTTTTTAAAAACTTTTATTACTTCATCCGGAGTAATATTTGCTGTGCATTTTACTTCTGAAATTCTATCACTACCAATTAGCCCGTCCGGAAATGCTGCTAAATGCAAAATTCAAATTCTTTTACAAAAGTTTACTAATTTTGTTTTCAGGGTTGCGGTAGTATTCGCTGAAACGAGTGCAGATTGTGAAGGGGCAGATGACCACAGCTGTGATGGTAAACAAAATAAAACAAACAAAAACGAAAAGCAGAAAGAAAATGCTTAGGGGGAAATTTGAAGACGGGGTGAAGACCAGATAATAAAAGTAACAATCCATCACGTGGTAAAAGGAGGGTTTAGTGTGTATTCCTCCGCGAAAGGGAGGAGTTAAAGGAACTTTAGGGGGGAGTTCAAATTATTCTTCCAAGTTTAAGTATAAAATGCTGTTCTTACACATTCTCCTAATTTCTTTTTTTTTTAAACAATTATATGTATCGGAAAGAAGGTACCAAAACGAATGTATTTCAGTTGCTAGTTTTATTTTATTTATGACAGATTTTTAAAAAAAAAATCATTTAAATGGCGCCCTTGACATTTTTCAATTTTTATTAAATATTTAAAAATATTTTGACACGCACGAAAAAAAATTCCTTCGGGGGAAACCTGTGCTTTTATTCCCTCTTGCGATGGCAGAATGACTTCATAATAAAGACTCCGTAATAGCAAACGAAACACGGGACAATATTTTCCCATAGGATAACATTACGTTTGAAAATTGTAGGTGGCGTGTATACGGCACTCTTAAGTGATTTCACTGAAAACTCACGTTCAGAGTTTTTTATCATTAAGAAAATTTTATTTGTTCTCTCTGTGTATTTATTATATTTACACATACAAACTGAGATTTTTTTTAATGTCTGACATTTCAGCTAAAGAAACTTTAGTAAAAAATTATGTGTTAAGTATAATTAAAAATATATGCATACATGTATATGCATTAAGTTTACAGTACACTAAGAATGACATTTTAAACAAATATGCCCACAAAATCTAGTGGTATCTCAGATTGAATTCATAATTGCCAATCAATGATTGATATGAAATTATTTTAAACATGGAAGTTTATTATCATAGGTAATAAACTTCAAACTTAATATTATGAAAATCCTTTTTAAAAATTACTGCTTTAAAAGATAGATGTTGAACAACAAATTTCTAACCAAACTATTTTCTCTAGCACAGCAATTCTTAAATTACATTTAAAATATAAAAATAAAATATAGCCACTTTTATTCCAGAGAAAAATTTATAGACCTATTTCTATAAAAAAGTTCACAAACCCAACGTCAGTAAATTCATATGAAAAATAAAATCTTATTTGTGATAAAAATAATTACACAAAGAATTATTTATAAAATTTTTCACTCCAAGATTATTTTAATTTTGTTCCTATCCAAGAACCTAAACCATACACACACAGTTTAAATGCTAAGTTTTCTACATGACATAACTTGGGAACTTGATGGAAAGTTCAAAAATTCTTGCTTCCAAATATAATGCATCTTTTTAAAAACAGAAGTTTAAATATATTTATTTGTATTAAAAAATTAGCAACTAATGAAATAATTTTCTAGAATTATCTACTTGGTGACTGAAATCAATTAGTGTGTAATGTATATAAACTGTGTACTGTCTTTAAAAAGAAAAGAAAAAAATATCCAAGAATAGAATTCAATTCACAACCTGATAAAATAAAGTTTTATTTCAACTATGTTCCAAGCTCTGAAGTCAATGAGTTCATTCCTTAAAAAATACTTTAGTTGAATCACATTCAAATATTAATCTGTACATTTTACATAAAAAAAATTTCCTTAAACTAATCATCAATCATATTTAAAGTAATGAATCAAACAAATTCAGTATCAAAACAATTCAAACACATAGAAAAACACAATGTGGAGAAAACAAATCTTCCAATATTTATAGATGTATAATGAAAATGTTAAAATATCATTAATAATATCTTTTTAGAGAAATAATCAGCATAAAGAGAAGAAACTAACAAATCTAATACATCAAGGAACATATTCAAATTACAGTGTTTCACACTTAAAAGAATCTTTTGTGGCAATTCATTTCAGTTATACATATTCATAAAACCTTGCATCACTCAAAATCCAAAATACATCCACAATACAAATTCGTAAATAAATTAAATATCATTCACAATTTTTTTATTAATGCCAAAATATTTAATTGATTGAATTTAACTATGCATATTTACACTGGAGATTTAAATAAGATAACTTTTCTTGGATATTACATAGATAAATCCATACAATAAATTTTAAAAATTTCAAATAATAATAAGAAGAAGAAGATGCATTTTTGTGCAAATACGAAAAAAATGATATACATATAAATTCAGATTTCAACAAATATTTTAAAATATAATTTTTTTTTGGAAATTTTTGTCATCTACAAAATCTAAAATTTTATAAACATGTGATAAATTTTGCGTTTAGAAAAATATTTTCCCATAGCTTATTTTTATGTGGTATATGAATGTGAAATATGTATTAAATATTCAGTTCTGTGATCATAATAGAGCATATGCTCACTGTATTTTGTACTGTCCAAATTTAAATTTTTTTTAATCATTTTAAGTAGAATGGGTTAAATTTTAATTAAAATGCCTAATTATGCACATCATAAAGTAGTAATTTCAGTGAAGCTTAAAAATAATTTTAAAATTACACTGAGATAGTCAGAAAATTATGACAAATACCAAATGATTAGCAAAATTATATTATTCATCAATAATTTGATACTTAAAAGTTTAATGTTACTTTTAATCATTTATAATTAATATCTTATATTTATATTATTAGTATTATGTTGACTTTCATAAATAATTTTTATACAAATGATTTAAAATTTCAAATTTTTTTAAAGTTTTGGAAAAAAAAAGCAAGATAAATGCAATAAAAAGTAAAATAATTATTTTTTAAATTCCATTGATTTATAAATTAAGATAATATGGGTTCAATGTTAAAACATTTGGCTAGTAATATATTTTAAGAACTTTATATAATGGATATGTTTGCACTTAGATTGTCCAAATTTACAAGGATAGTTTTAAAAGATATATTAAAACAATAAATAAATTCTATATAAATTTTAGACAACTCAATTTAGGAACTTTTTCACATTAATAACATTATATTAAAAAAATTCACAACAGAACTTGTAACTGTTTTTACAGATCCCTGCCATCATATACAAGTATACATGCTGATAATTTAAAATAAAAAATAAATTACCAATTCAAGGGAACCTAGAATTAGACCATTTTATAATTTAATACATATATTCTCATTATTATATAGAAGTTTGGGTACATTACAGAAAAGTTAACATTAACTTTTCAAATTACTGAAACATATTTGTAAAAAGAAAAATATGGAATGAAACAATTTTAATTGCAACTCAGCAAAAAGAAGTCTGATTAATTTTCTTTCATAAAAGTATTTGAAAAACAATGGCAACATTTCAAAAACATGTACATAACGTTATTATTTCTTTGAGAAAACTATCAGGGTATGTAAATGTTACAAGGGAAACAATTTTAGGTATTCTGTACAACATATATACAAATTTATACAAAAATTTCATTCTACCAATAAATTATTATACATCTACTTAAGGTACTTATCTTTGGCATTCATTTTCTTTATCTTTGACAGTAGAAAAAGCATTTAAAAATTATTCACACACTGTATACAACTGAAAAAGAAATTAACTAAAAAAATCAATGAGAAAATTTGCTACCCTTCTTGGGCTTAGTTTTACAGAATTCTGTTGCTTCAATCCATATTTGGCAAGTTTCTTGAAGCACTGAAAGAAAAACATAAAACACAAAAATGAGAAGACATATTTATCAAAATTAAATATATTAATGTTTAATACTAAAGAAATACAAATTGCTATGATCTTCACTGGTCTATATAATGAATGGATTAGAAATTATTACAATGCCATCAAAATAATTATCAAAAAAATTATTACATTATTACAAAAAAGTCATATTTATAAATTTTGGGTACTTTTAGCCCGGTACCAGTGTAAAATCCCCAACGAAATTTCGGGGAATTCTACATTATTTGGTGGTTTTTCACTGGTGTCCAGCAAACAGAAAAGAATCTAATTTTGTATTAGATGCCCTCCAAAATTTGTTATGTAAGTAAGCAAACACAATTTGTACTAACACTACAGGGAAAATTAAAATTTTTGCTATAGTTACCTTCAGCAAATAATTCTAAATTCCATTTTAAAGTAATAGTTATATGGGACTAAATTGAAGGTACCAATATCAATATTTTGAGGGGGTGAAACATACAAATGGGTAAAAGTGTCAGCTATGATTAAATTTCAAGACATTTTAAGGTGGGGGGTGAACTCTTTACCCTCAATACTCAACATAAATGCGATTAATTGAACAAATGAATAAATTTATGCTAAAAGTATTTGAGATAATAAAAATAATGTAGAATTATTGCTTAATAGAAAATTACTTGATTAAAAGAATAATAAAATTTAATTTTTTAATGCTGAAATTCATATTTTTGTAGAAAAGTGTCCCAATTGTAAAATGCATGGAAACATAATTTGAGTAATTTCAAAGGCTTATATGGCATAAAAACATACTAAGATAATAAAATGAACTTATGTAAAATTGATAACAAATTTTATCTTAGTATTATTCTCACAATCCTAATTAAGTTGGCAATATAAATACCATTATGTTATATTGATCTCTCAATAAATAATAATACAACACTTTAGTAAGGTAGAATTACAAAGGTTAGAATAAGCCTTCATGTAATTAATAACTAATAGGGAAAATGATTTTAAATTTACAATTCAAACTTCTAAGAAATAACAAAAAAATTTCCTATAATTCATTTCAGACCATAGATTAATTTTAAAGCTGTTTTATTTAACCCCCTTTGCAAATAAGCAAACTTTATTTTGCATCTTGTTTTTATTTAAGTGTTTTCTTTTAAATATTTTATTTATAGCCTTTTTTAATATGTGCTGTAACATAGTAGAGCAATATATACTAGAAGGATAGGGTTAAGAAGAATAAAACTACGAAGATAAATTTCCGAAATTTGAATAATTTTATTAATGAACAGTTTAGTCTGTGGAGTGCAGATTTATTGAAAACAATACATGGAATGATTCATAAAAACAATTGGGATTTCTATCCTAAAGACACAATTTTTACTTATGAAGAAATAAGGTTAATTTTACATACCTACTACTTAATCAGAAGATGTTCTCATGCATTTTGCAATTCTCTTTCCTTTTTCACATGTCTTGGATAACACATTGCTAGTATGATGCCTAGCAAGGGAAGAATCACTGAGTTTTATAATTTCTAAATTGGGCTGTACAGTTTCATCATGACTAGACAGCTCTTCTACAGCACAGGACACATTACTTCCACAGTAAGTGTCAGTGCTGCATAAATGGCATGTGCAATCGCACATAGCCAAACTTTGAATGTCTGGCTTTCGACAGACAGGCAAGCTGCAAAAAAGGTCCTTAGATTTTCTAAACTGTTCTTTGTTCAATTCCAAATCAACTTCACAGATATTAGGCGAATGGTTTCCACAGCAGCAGGAATCATCAGAGTAACATGATGATGGCCGTTTTCTTCCACCCATGCTGTTAAGTTGCCCACTATCATCAGTATCATTAAGTTCTATACTGCCATCTGTTGTCCATGATGGCATATCTTCTGGCACATTGTAACTATCCAGGGACAAATCACATGTGCTATTTCTTCCATGTCCTAAGTCATTGGGTGAATCATTAAGGCGAAGTTCTGCACTGCTCTCAGTGGTCCATGATGGCAGGTCTTCTTGTGTAGGATATATCTCCAAAGAGAGATCACAATTACTACTTCTATCGCCAACACTAAAGAAACCAGACTCTCCAGATGACCGTCTCAATTTGGCACACAGAGAAGGAGTTTTTGTTCTGAAATTTACTACTGCAGGAGATTCGCAGGCAATGGGAGGGACTGTCTCCAAGCAACTCTTCCTTAATTGGCTACAGGCATCATCTAGCTTGCAGTCATTCATTTGCTCTTGGACGGAAAAAGAATCATCATCAAAAGGCGACATGGATGTTGGGGAAGAATATGGGCATGGCGAGACAGACCTCGGAGAATCTGGCATATCCCCATTGCACAGGTGAGAATAACGAGTTTGTAATTTTGATGACTTTCTGTGGAGGACGGGAGATGATGGCAAGGATTTAGAAAGATTTTTTGTAGGTTTTTTGTTTGGTGAGGAATCTGATTGTTCTTTCTTAGCTTCTGGCATTTCTGAAGGTGCAGGAGTATTACGTTTAGGAGGAGACATCAAATCGAAATTCATGGAATGAGCTAAATCAATGTCATTAACAGACGGTTCTAGGAACTTCTTTCCTTTCCAAAACCTTGGTAAAGAAGCAAAAGGGTTATGAGAACTATTGTTAGGTTTGTAATGAGGATCACATATAGACATTGCTTCTCCTATGTGTTTTGGTGTTACTGGTGTTTGAGGAACGCTGGAATTTGACATTTTAACTGGAGTAGTATTAATCTGTGGAATTTTATTTGGAGGTGAACCCAATTTATTCCAACCATGGGCAACTGCAAGAGAAATTTATATAAGAAAATTTAATACATAAAAGTAAATAAAATGTTGTACAAAAATTATTTTAAACAAAATATAACTTAAAGCAAGCAGGGGGGGGGAGGTATAATGATTATTTTTGATTGCCAATACAATTTCAATCATATCAGAACTAATGGAATCTGCTTAAAAAACAGCTTGATTTTTTTTGCACTAAATTCTACAAATAAAGCTTGCAAACTGTTAGGTCTGCCAGTTAAATTAAAACCCTGTTATTTGAAAATTTCAAGAGCATTCAAGCAAAATTCACAATTGTTATTGCAAAATAATACAAATTTCTCACTGAATGACTTCAGAATTGCAAAATGTCAGGAATATGAAAATTTAGAATTTCAAGTGGAGGGTATCTGGAAAAATTACATAAATGAGTATCTGAAAATTACTTATTTCTTTTTATATCATCTTGAATAAAAATATAGTTCTAATTGTATTCAATTAATTTACGTGCATTTTAAATAGGAAGCAATCAAAGTTTATACTCAAAATGACCATGGATTTTGTTTGAAACTGCATGCAGAGAAAGAATAATATATTGATTTATTTATCTAGGTTAAATAGATTATTAATAATTCATATCAAAATATAAATTATGCTTATTAATCATATTTAGGTAAACTTATATAATTTTAAAAAAATATCAATATTATAATTTATTGATTACCATGTATTTTTTAACATGCATGTAGTATAAAAATATGTATATGGGTATATTGTATACACCCAAAATAAATCCAATTTCAAAATTTTATGATACAAAAAAGGGCTAATATTTTCAAAGATTATTTTTCAAAAGAAAAGAATTATTAGAAACTTTTATTTTAAACTACAATTATTTCACTTAACTAATACAACTAATCTATACATGATAAATGTATTTCCTGTAAATTTAAGATCATGTGAATCTCAAGGTAAAAAGAACATCAAATAAAAATTTCACATGGTCAGTTGATAGTACTTTTCCAAGTCAGTGTTTATTTTTAACATCAATAATTTCAACAATTGCAACAAAAATAATTTAGAAATTTAAAATGGAGTTTCCTTAGAATTTACTTTTTCCTTTGCAGTAATATTCTTTTTCCCTATAAAAGAAAATTTAATATGACACAATGTAGCCCAAATAAAGTAGAAAAAGTTAATATTTAAGCAGCTTTTTTACTTATTATTTAGCATAATAATTGCAAAGCTAAGGCTTCTAGAACAGCATTATAGCAGAAACTGGCAACCATTATTGCTACGTGAAAAATTGCACTCTAATTAGCATGTTAACCACAAAATATTCTCAAACGTCCTACAAAAACAATGTTATATGCTGCTAAACTTGCAAATATGGCACATCTTTTAACATTATTGAATTTGATATTAAGTTGTTGCGTAGTTTAAATTAAGTCACAAAATGTTTATTTTGAGTCCACTATCTTGAAAATATTATTTAAAATTCACTCCAAACAAATTCAATAAGATAATAATAAGAATCTTCAGTATTTAATTTTGTTTGTCAAAAATACATTTTTTCATGCAAAACAACCTAAAAACAACTGCAAAAAAATATTTTAATTTTTGTAAAAAGCAAAAAAATTATTATATTTCATGAGAAAATATAACAATATACTTTCTAAAGGAACTCCATTATAGAAATACCCTACCTTCTAATATTTAAAATTTCAGTTATTTTATGGATATTTTTCAAAACTAAAATAAGCCATAAAAGAAACTTATTTTATAGCAAGACTTACATATAGCTCTGACACTGTCAATATTATCTCCGTCATCCCAACATGATGTATACACAACTGGAGGATAGAATAATTGGGATCCACCTGACATGGAACTGATAACATTCAGCATTTTCTCCAATTGATGAACAATTTCTTTGAAACTTGGGCGGCTGTCTGGATTGATCTGTAGAAAATAATATTCCAATAGATTAAATATGCTATTTTTATTGAAGTTATATCGATTCAAAATACAAATAAAGTTGGGGATGAAGATAAAAATTAATAAGCATCTAAAAAAAAGTTCTGTTTTAATACAAAATGAATAAATATCAACAAAAAGCTCATTCAGAAATAATTTTTTAACGATGTTTTTAAAGAAATTCCATTTTTATTTTTTCAAATAATTAAATTTAATCAATCCTAAGATATATTAATTTGATACATAGAAATATACATTATGGAATTTATATAATTTAAAAATGTACAATTTAAATTTAAGTGTTTACATTAATAGGTTACATTATAACTATAATGTAACATATTAAAAAATATTAAATGAAATGTATTTTGGCAAATGAAAATAAGAAATAGTAATCTACAAGAAATTCACTAAAAAAAGATAAGATCAAGTTTGAACCAAAATGGATTTTCTATTTTTTCCTTAAATACCTACTGGAAAAATCCTATTGTATCTTATTGTTATGAATAATTATTAATGATAAAATGTGAATAAGTACCTTAGTATCAGTTTCTGACTTTTCACTCTGCCATAAATAACTAATTAATCCTAAAATTGGACAGGGTGCACAGTACAAAATATTTGTAAAAACTAAAAAGTTCTTAAGCACCTTAGAGAAAAAAATTATGCATTTTAGTACATAACGTGAATACATAAACTCGAGAATCTTTATTACTCGTAGGATTTTTTTGTCTCAAAATAAGTTAGTCCTTATAGAAAAGTTTAACAATTATTTAAAAAATTTTAATCTTTTATTAAAAACCAGCATTTTAAATTTTAAGCTATGTTTAGATGTTGAATACAGTCTCATCTTAAATTGGCAACATTTTCTTCAGCAATAATTAAAAGAAATAAACTGAAAATTTGAATTAGAACAAATTGGGTAGAATCAATATATGATGCAAAATTAAGAAATCAAATAATAGATAAATTCAACAAAAAAAGGGTTTACAAAGTTAGTGCAACAAGACATTGGGCAAAAAAATGTATGCTAACTGGGGGGGGGGGGATTGTAATCAACTGTATATTAGTTCAAAAAACCTAATTTATCAATAACAGATAATGTTAATTTTTTAAATCAATGTTCAATTTAAGTTTTTTAAAAATAAGAAAAATAATTAAGTAATTTCAAAGTTCTTAATTTATATTTTTTTATGTGTACGATTTAAAAAAATGTACACATAAAATGTAACTAACTGTTTCCTTTATCCTAATTTTTAAAATACTCATCTCAAATTTCAAAATTTAAAATGACGGGAAAAAACATTGATATTTTTCATTGATAAATTAAGTTAACTAATACATATAGTTTTAATTTTAACATTGTTTTTATAAAAAGTTCATTATATATGGCATATTCTATTCATATACATATTTATATGAATAGAAACAAAAACACTATTATTATAGCTAATTAAGTAGGTAAGTAAAGAACATTATTACAGCTAATTTCATATTTTTGAGAAAAAAAATTCTTATTGAAAGTTTCAGATTCTACATTTAATTTAAGTCCCCCCCTCCCAGGATCCTTTAAATGCTGTTTTGCTATTAGTGAAAAAATCTTTGTTTCATTAGTTTCTTGTGTCAGTTCTTTAATTTCTACAGTGTATAGTGCATGTGGGTTGCTAAATATATTTAAAAGAAAGTGGTAGCATTAATTTTCTAAGTAGGATAACTTACAACTACTGTACTCGATACTTTTTACTCTGTGTTCACTGATGGATTTATGCATCAGGTTTCTTTATCGAAACTGAATTCTAGACATTTTATCTAACTATGAATATGCTTCTTTTATTCTAAAAAATGGGTTCACAAAGAAAAATGATAAGAATTTATTTATGGAATGTATGTGGCTAGCATTTTCCTGGAGCTTTAAAAAGAGGAAGAAATCCATCAAAATACTACAGGATAAGATCAGATTTAAAAGCTGTAATGGGAAATTCCTTCTATTACTATCACAGTTAATACAAGCCTTCTAAGGCCATCAAAATAAATTAGAAGTAACAAGAAACTACCAAATTAACAGAAGAGTGTGGGAAAATATGGTAAAAAAAATCTTTAAGAAGAGTAAAAAATAAATTTTGTGATAAAATATAACTCAAAGTTATGTGGAAAATAAATAATTTTTTTTATTTTTAAAATGAATTTACAATAAAATTTAGCAAATTCTATCCTTGGTAAGCCTCTCACATCCAAAAAAGGATTGCCACTAAATTTCACATCCCTCATTTCAGTGATTCTCTGTATTAGTCAGGCAAATCTTTATACACCAAGGAAGAAATAATTTCTTTACAAAACCATTGTGTAGAAGTTACAAAAAGATAGGGGGGGAGAAAAATATTAAGAAATATGATCTGTATGAAAGATTTTTTTAAAAAATAAAAACTAACACTTGCCGGATTGGTTCAATAAATAATTTTTGAAGGAATGTGAACATTTAAAAAAAGACATTTACATTCAGAAGATCGCTCAAAACAACATTAAGGAGAATGATGATTAAATTCTCATTTTGTTAAGATTTCATGGTAATCAGAATAAAATCGGGTAAATATCATAAATACTTTTCATGTACGCTTGTACAAAAACTTCTCCCATTTCTGACATATTTGTTTCTTTTACAACCCATACTACATTTTTATTTTTTGTCAATTGGAACAAATATTTGTAGAAGAACACAAAATTACTAGGCCTAACTAAAATAAATTATTTACTATTTAGAGCACTAATTATAAAAGAAGCTCAAACATTTTTTGATTCAAAACTAGTATGATATATTTCGCTCTTTCAGAATAATTATTCTAATATTTCTTGATATGCTGCTCCCCATTTTTGAAAAAGGAGTGCAAAAAAGTTCATTAAACTTAATCTTAACAAGGGTTGAAACTCCTATATTTCTTCCCCAAATGCTTTCCTTTTCTTCGTTTTTTTTTTTTTTTTTTTTTTGATATTTTCAGTAAATAAAGATTTATGACTGTTTTTGATTTATCATATTCATTGTCTGTGGAAACCAAAAAGAAATTCTTAGCACTTCAAGAAAATTAAGCACTTTTAAGGAGCTCTTTTACAAAATTAAGCCTTTTATGGTGCTTAAAATAGTTTTCAAATTTAAACACTTATCAAGGACTTTTTGTGATGCCTATGCATCTTGTTGGTATATAAAATATTATTCATTCACCTCTTAAAACTCATTTTAAAATTTTTTTATTTACATAACAAGCTAACTTTATAATGTTATTTCCATTTTAAAAATTAAAAGAAAATGAGGCTCAATGAAAATAAACCAAAATAATTATATGAAATTAACAAATCATCAGCATTTCATACATTTTTGTACATTAAAAACTAATCAAGATTTCAAGAAAAATATTTTTCTTTCAACAGAACATTTTTTTTGTAGAATTTCAAAATTCACACAATAATGCATGAATTAAATGCTTGTAATATAAGTTAAGTGCTTTCTAAAACAGCAAATTTCAAACTAAAATAACACACTTTATTACTTTTTTCAACAATATAATTTGATGATACATACAAATAAATGTACAACTCATATATGCATTTCAAAATAATTGCAACAATCTCTATGAGCCTATAAAGTTGAATATTTACATATGTCATTTAAAGCTAATAACTCAGTTGCCTTATCTTGAAAATATTTCAAAAATACAAGTTTAAAACTGAAATTTCCTAGCAGAATTGCAAAATAAAAATCAATCAACTCTGTATTTTTATCATAATAGCAATGTGATAAATAATAGCACTTAAGAAAACTATATAGAAACCTTAAGCCCTAAAATATTATCAAATGCTTACTCGACAACAAGTAAAAGCAAGCTCCAGGTATTGTGGTGGACAATCTGCACACATTTCACTAAAAGCAACATAATCTACTCCAAAATTCTGAAATATAAATAGGATATTCAATACAAAACTCAGTTGTGATTTTTGAATATTAGCAAAATATAGAAAGTGATACAAAGGACTGAATATCAGAAACTATATAGCAATTAAAACAGAACTTTGCATAGTTACTTTAATGTAAACAGAGAGAAGTTAACATAAAGTAAAATTCTATAAAAAAAATATCTTCCAAAAATTAGATAAAAATTCATTGCTCATTAACTAGAAACTTTAAAAAAATTTATTTTATATGAAAGGTACTTTTTTTGATAATGAAATTCCATTATTGACAACAACAACAGAAATAATGCATAGTCATAAATTTAATTAACTTGTTCGTAGATATAATAATGAATGACGAAAGAACAAAATGAAAGTAAAATAACTTCTCATCATCAAAATTTTAACATTTTTTAAAGAAAATAGAAGTCATTTCAAAATATCTTTGAAACAAATCCAGAATCTCTTTTGGTCTACGAAATATATTTATAAGCAGGATTTGGCATACAATTTATAAAATATCAATAGCAACTACTTCCAAAAAATGCTAAGTAGCAAAGGCGGGCATAAAAAATAACAGTTCCAAAAGGAAAAAAAATAAATTTGAATCCAAAAATTTAATATTTTGATAAACCATTTAAAACAATACAAAAAAGATTACAACATTCTATTATACTCATGGACTAGCAAAATAAAAATGCTAAGCTATAAAAGCTTATGACTGACATTCCCCCCCTTTCTTTTTAGTATTCAAATAACAATTATTTAACTATACAATATTTTAATACAAAAAGAAAAGAATGGAATTTACTTAAAGAAAGTAAGAATTATCTGTTTTCAAATAATTACAAAGGAAGAAATACTTTAAGAAAAACTTAAGACATTATAAATAATGATTTAAAGGAATCAGCTCAAAGCAGTTTTAATAAATATCAGGAAAGCCTCGATTTTAAATAAGTAATGAATGTATTAAAACATTCATACAAATTTATTCCAATTTTTCATTATGACAGAATAAAATTGTCGTTTTACCTCCGTTCTTGGCAAAATATCAGGATCTGCTTCGATTCTAGCAATTATTTCACATAATATGATTCCATACGAGAATACATCTGCCTGTAAATAAAAATATAAATGAATACAAAATAAATTTTTAATGTGACATAAGCAGAATTTATTAAATCTTTAACAATACTTTCATATTTTAAGACAGTATTTCTTTTTAAAAAATCCTATCAAATTATGTAAAAATCTACGAATTTTCATATTTTGTAACTGAGAGCTGTATATAAAAAATGGATTGAAGAGTACAGAGACTTGATTGGTCAAATTTATTTAAAATTCATAGAGAATTAAACTTGATTTCCAATAATTGAAATAATATATCTATTATTAGCATTTTTTCAATTATCCTAGATTAATTTTGTATTTAACATTCAATCAATTTACTTCTATTCTGCTAATGACACAATCATTGAATGCCTTGGAACTTCAAAAATTCTACCACAATATTATCAATAAATCAGAAGTAAAAGCACTCTTGACAGTTATCACCATATAACTCCAAAACTTCCAATTGATCTTATTATTAAAATATTATTATTATCAAACTTAATGTTCAGTAATTCGATAGATGTAAAAACCATGTGCTATATGCAAATTAATAGTGATAATTTTAATTAGAACATGGCAAGAGTCATTATTAGCAAAAATTATATAAAAATTTATGAATTATAGCGCTATGAACTATACTTGAGAGGCAAGAGGAAGGAAGAGAGAAATTTAATTACAAATATCTAGGGTATTAAAGATAAACTTATTTAGAAATGCAAGCACATTTGAAATATATTATAATAAAATAATGAAAGAAATACAACAATTTTCCCCATTGTTATTCTTTTTTTTTGTAAGAGTATGATAAATAGTGAATTGCTTATGAATAGTTGTGGAATTTATGGCATTGCTATTGTTATGTGTTTTAAAACTTCATACAAAGTAGATTTTAGGCATTACTTGTTGAAAATTTATGGTTAATAATAAATTTTATCCATAAATTCCGTAATTGGGAATTTATGAACTAGTTATGACTTTACCTTAAAGAAAAAAGAGGGGAAGCAAAATCTCAGTGTCCCTCATTGACAGTTCATTCTGAAGAAAATCTGTCATTCTATGTTGAAGGCATTTATGTGCTATGGAATTACGATTTTGAAAATTTCCCAATCATAAGGTAATAAATTAATATGCATGTTTATCTTATCAATATTATTAACTTCTTATATGTGAAATATAATGGTATACTTTTCTCTTTTGCAATTTTTCTAAAAAAATAATAATAAAGATTACTAGAAGAAAGTTTGTTAGATGAAAGACTTTTAAGAGGGAATTTTCACTCAGTAATTTAAACAATGTCCTGCCAGGATAATATAAATAAAACAAATAAGAAATATTACAATACAATGAGACTAAGGAATAACTTTGAAATAATAATGAACTTACTTTTTCATTATACCACTGTCCCTTCAAACATTCAGGAGCCATCCAATAAGGAGAGCCAACTATAGGCAAACGTTGACTTCGATCCCTGCAGACAAATTAATGTCAAAATTTTTAAGTCAGAAAATGATTTAAAAATATATAATTACAATACCAAAGACATAAATATCATTGAAAATGTTTCATTGAATTTTTTTAAAAACATTTCAACAAAGAAATAAAAGCTAACTTAATTAAATAAAAAATAAACAAATAAGTTTCATAATTTCTTAATTATTTAACTAAATTTCCCATTTCTAATTACAGCCATAATGTTTTGTAAGTACCAAATTTCTTCTCCAATGCAGTTATATATATATATATATATATA
>JAOUZG010031479.1:6174252-6191903 GCA_026289955.1 Argiope argentata | reverse complement strand
ATATATAATAAATGCTAATTAATGTATCTGTAAACACTCAATGCTACCATATTCTTTTGAAAATTCACATATATATGCAAATGGTTTGAAAATATATTATTATATGAAGAATTCCTATAATGTATTACTTAAAGTTAAAATATAACAAACTTGGCAATTTTAAATGGCAATTGTATATAAATTTATAAAATAAAAAAAAATCCAGAAAATAATTAGATATCAAAAGCAAATCAGTACTAATTCTTGATTTAACAAAACAAATTTTCAATACCATTTAAAATCTGACAGAATAATAAAGGTTGATTTACACCAATAAGAGAAATAACCACAATTCAAACTATATAAATTGTCAGAAAATAATTTTGTATATTTCTTAAATATTCGTATGCTTCTTTGAGGATTTTCTTTTTCTGCAATGTAGATAAATTTTGTGTACAATTCTCTATAGATTTTTTTTTCTTTTAATAATAAAACTTTGAATTGAACTTCTTGACAAAAAATATAGAACAATTTAAATTTCTGTTAATGTGGGAGATTGAAAATTAAAAATTAGAAGCCGTTAAAAATAGAAGAATTTTTTTTATTTTAAGACTTCCTCAATACACAATAAAACAAAAAATATACAACCAAGAAGTTTTAAATCAGTAATGAATTTAATGGCAAAATTAGAAGTCCAGCAATAAATTACAGTCTATTTTTTTTGCGTAATGCATAAATTACAGTCTATTTTTTTTGTGTGTATGTTTTGGGCATTCAATGTTTTTCAATAGCATTTTGCTAAAATATTTTTAAAACTTACAATCTCAAGAGAAAAAATTTAAAAAATACTTTCTCAACACAAAGATACTTACTTTTGATGTAAGGTCTCTGTGAAAAACTCCTCTTGAATGCAGATAACACATGCCTCTAGCAATATCTAATGATAATTTGATTCTTGTTTCCCATGATAGTTCGATATGCTTGTTTTGTAATAGTTGTTCTAAGCTACCTCCATTGATGTACTAAAAAATAAGAATAAATTAATCATAATGCAAAATTAAGATTCAAGTAATACCAACTCACTATAAGCAAGTTACTTCAGTGGAACACTTGTAGCATTCTATGAGCCATCCGAATTTTTCCAGTTCAGTGCTTATTTAACTAAATACAATTTTCTCTTTTCATGATATAGAATCAGAGTTTAATGATACATGCATAAGTAACCTTCTTTTTATTCTTAAAATTGAATAAAATACTTGGAAATTAAGAAAATATTATTTAAATCTCAACTAATTTTTTCCTTGTTAAAACATAATTCTAACCACAGTAAGAACCTAAAAAATATTGTGAAATGCCAATGTCTGTTCAGCAAATATATATATATATATATATATATATATATATAAAGAACTTAGGAAATACAGAAACTTATATAAAATTGAAACAAAATATCATAAATTAAATGATTACATGATGTGAAATAGGCCATTAAAACATCACGGGATAAAATACAGGAACTTGTAAAAGCTGGATAAGTTATTAAAATTGGGAGCCAAAATATAAATATTTTTTTCACTGATAATTGAGATGAAACTGTAATATACGTTTAACTAGTCGAGTTTTTTAAACCACTCGCTATTTTTTAAACAGCGACATATTGCTTTCAAGAGACAAAATTCCAATGTCATAAGGGGTATGGAATGAGGAGCTGAACGTTTCACATGCTTAAATGTGCGACCAGATAGAATTAACAGCTTCAAGGTCAATACAAATTTTTGGAGTAAATAAGGGGAATGTTAATCAGATATTAGAGGGATGATGTGTTTTTTCGACTTTGTCAGGAATTATTTGGTTTATCAATCCAATGGCATTATATTGCAAAAATTTTTACGTGGCGTTTTAGTCATACCTGAGAGCTAAGCGTAAGCATGAATAAAAATTTAATTGACACGATAATATCCAAAAATATGTAAAACAAAAGCCTCGGCCTTTCTTCAAATATAAAAAATGTGTTAATGAGCAAGTATTGTTAGAGTAGGCAAGATTTAAAATTTTATATGAAAAAAATAGCAATTTTTATAGCAATATCAAAGTTTGTGGATATTTTAATGCAAACACATACAGAGTTTTAAAACTCTAAAATGCAACTTTCTAAAATAAACAAAACATTGAAAGAATGTTTTAGTTGCAACACATTTAGCTGTATATAGATATTTATAATTCGAAATTGCTATCTGTTGATTACTGAAAAATAAGATTCACGAAACTTAAATGATTAACGAATTTTAACAGAAATTTCACACAATTAAACAAAGTAAAAGCAATGAAATATGAAGGAATATTTCCCTGCCACTGAAGTTGTAATTTCAACTTTCTATGGTGATGCTTAAATGAATTTGGAACCGAATTTTTTTTATATGAAAGTAAACAAAAAAGATGACAAAAAATATATAAGAAGCCTATAAGAATGATTTTACGAGTAGATGCAAACGATTTTTAAGCGAAATATCAACACAATGAAATCGCATTTTGGAATTAAACTTTTTTTAGTATCAACATAGAATTATGACTATTTTTATATACATCACTAACAAAAAAAACTAAAGTAAAGTAAATGTTTATACAATATTTCAACTGAAATCAGATGTTGTGAAATCTGACTGCAATTTTAAGCACTAAATTACTTATGAAGAATACTTTAGCTGTAATAATTTCTGATATTACAAAGCTGACGCTGCATTTAAAAACTCTTTAAATTACAAATAAAACTTTTTTTGCACTGTTTATGCGCTTTACATCTTACATAAAAATTTAAGCAGGCAATAAATTTATAAGATTGCAAAAATCGAATGTCCTTTATTTATCACGCCACAAAACCGGGGAAAGAAGTCTATAAAGCAATAAAAATTCTGCATTACTCGAACCATACGGTGCGGTTTTAACGTCACACATTCTGACGTTATCTAATCAGCATTAAATAGTCTAGAATGTTTTATATGACCATTCTTCAGCTAAAAAAAGCTAGACAAAACATTGAACGACAAACAACGTCTGCGTCTACATTCTTTCCTTATCTTGATGAGGATATTTACGGGTAATATAAACTTTTAAAAAGTATACCGGGATTCAATTCAAAATAACATTAACGTCTTTCAAATACTTTTACCATTAAATTATAAATATTTTAAAAATTGCACAATACGTTTTTGATGGTGAAAATTGTACTACCATCTTCATAGATTTAAAATAAATTAAAAGTTTTCAGGAAATATTAAATTTTGTCAAACCAGTATTGAATTTTACATTTAGAACAGGCTAATTAAAGGCAAAACTTTATCATCAGACTTCTAGATAATCTATACGAAAATATTCGTTTTTTTTTAAAAGTAATATTTTGGTAGAACAGAAAAATAACAATTACTTAAATTCATAACATTTGCAAATTCCGAAAAAGTTGGTGCAGCGAAGGATAATATTAGTATTTAATTATTTCATACCAAACTATGAGGAGAAGGGTTGAAAAATATTCTGTTCCTGTCATTTGTCCTGGTTGTATTTTTTTTTCTTTAAATCAGAGTGATTTTCTTTCCAGTTTAAATTTCCATGTAAATATGAGAATAAATTAAGATGAGATATGTGTGTGCCGAATTTCGACAGAATCCATCACGGTGTGTAAAATTTAACAAGGTTCCAGAAAGAAAGAAAGGGGAAATTTTTTTTTATATAAATTTAATTGAATATAAATAAAAAAAATTCAAAAAAAATTATCCTCTGAATTCGAAATCCAGCGTAATACCGGTTATATATATAGATGGCATATAGATAAGAATAATTTTTTTATTATTATTAACTTTCCAGAAAATGGCCGAACTTTTAAAAACACGGTGTATGATATTTTATATTTTATTCGGGAGAAATGAATAACAGCTAATTGAAATAACAGCTATATAGCAATCACCACAGACCCAATCTTATGGCTAGTAGCCGAGTATCATACCGATCAAGCAAAAGGGACCCTTCAGCTTGAAGGATATTAATTGGCTTATATAGTAATCACCACAAAGCATTTCAAATAAGAATAATCTTCCATCTTTATATTTGTTTTATTAATATAAAATTATATTGGATGGCAGGAGAATTTTTCTTTTGAAAGTACAGGTCACAGACTTCATGTCCCGGTCATGATTCACGCATTTGGCAAATTGCAAGCGTGGTAATAAACCTGCATTACAGTTTCAATTGCCAGGAAGAGAAGGTATTAAAATTCGAAATAAAGCAATTTCAAAACAAAATTTCATAGAATTTAAATACAAAAAAGCAATTTCCAAAAACTATGAATTTAGGATTTATTTTAATTCACTGTTCCGGAGGTTAAAAAAATCCCTTCACTGAAGACGTTTGAATAAAGGCTAGATGAATTTTAAAAAAATAATCGGGATTTCATCGTTAATATAGAACAACATATTAAAGCGAAATTATTAAAACTGAAATTAAATCGCTTTTTTTTATTGATGAATGTAAATTTGTTTAATTACAAGATGAAAAAACAAAAAGGATGGGGGCAGATATATCAATAATAAGAGTCATACTTGAATACAACTAACACAAATACCAATTAAAACAAATACCAATATCCTACAAACCCCTTTCCATGCGAACAATGAGAATAAAAATAATGAAACCGGCGAATTATGAACCGATAAATATTTGAAAGACTAGAATAGCACTACATCTCTATCTGTGTATAAAAGGTAAAAATAGGCGGGCGGAAAAACAAGAAATGTTTGCCACGCGCAAGAACATATCCGAAAAACGTGAAAATAAAAACAAAAAAACCACCTGCGATACTATCTCACCTAACCCGATCGGTGACAAGGTTACCTTTCCCAAGGTTGCGCAGCAGAAGCCGGTTGTTTTTTCAATCCTCAGTCATGTCTTGAACGGGAAAAAAAAGAAAGAAAATGGGATAAAAATGGCAATTTCGACTCAGAAAAACTTTCGACCTCGATACACAGAAACACAGAGAAGGGCGAAGATATGATAGCGGTCGATTATTGAGCAACTCGGAACATTAGTGGCAGGCTTTAAAGCGTTCCATATTTTGTTGAAATATTAGCCAATAAAGATTAAACATTACAAAGGAAGCGACCTGCATACTGGGTAATAAATACAAGATGGATGCATCTTGCAAATGAACATCCAAAAAAATAACTCCCATTAGAACGAAACAAAGCACTTTTAAGGACTCATTTTTCATAAAAACAAAGCAACAGCGATTTTCAGCTTTGTGCAGATAACTATTAAGCCGATTTAACAGACTAGAACTTTCCGATTTCAACAATTTCGAAGAACATTAGATAAAGAAAAATGAATTTTATTTTAATCCATTATATTCCAATTCAAAAGTTTGCATTGTGAAGGATTTGATTTCTTACAGATCATTTACTCGTAAAATTGTGCACTTGCTACTTCATTTCCTGGATCGGTGTCATCAAAATAGTAATGAGAATGATATTAATGCTAATCTTTGGCGACATAACAGTTGTCGCCATCATACTATTTGAGAAAAGATTTTTTAAAAAAAATTGCATTCGATTTTCCAATAAGATTTAATGATGGGTTAATCATTCACTGCCTAGTCATGACATTTCTTCAAGAAAACTTGTCATTTTAATTATTCACGGATATTACGTATGACAAGGGAGATATAGTAAGACGTCAAGATCAAAGGCATTATTTAATTTGAAGATTTGATGGGAATGGTGGCCAATACCGAGTTAACTTCAAGAAGGAAGAATTAATGAATAAGCACTAGGGCCGGAAATGAAATAAGGATAATTAATTAATCGGAATTCGGATAACAATTAAATCAAGACAGTTATTATCTTAAAAGCATTAGGCAATAGAAGTATAAAAGAGTAGAGGGAAATGTTCATTTCATTTTAGAGATTAAATATTTTATTTGTGATTAAATTTTCTTTTTCTCTTATAATATAATAAAGCACAATACAAGTTCGTGCCCTTTCTAAAAAATCATTTCTAACAGTTGGATTCAATTCAAAGCAAAAACTGCGGCAGCGGATAGAAAAAAAAAGAAGCAAACACGCACGGAATAAATTTCCATCACACAGAGACAAGCAGGCCCTCACAATCATCCGCAAAACACACTAGAAATTTGTCATAAAGCTCGAGGGAGTGGTGCCGAACGTTTTCTTTTTTTTCAATGGGTATTTCCATTGTTCCTCCTTGCATCCACACTGGGTGGCACCATCAATAGAGATGTCACTTGTGTGACACCCCGTAAAAAGATCGAGAGCATCCAGCCGAATATTTTGGAGAGCAGGGGGTGATGACTCGGCCGGGAAGGATGCAGGATATGATTCATTATTTTATTGGAGGGACCCATCCCTTCGAAACATCTGCGGCAGCAAAATCAAAGAGGCACTCTTCCTGGCAGTCTCTCAATTCCGTGATAAGCGATTTAGAACTATTCTGCCGTATGAAAGCGTTTGAAAGTTATATAATGAGAAATTGTAGCATATTTGTCTCAACATGTCAAACAAATTTTGAATGCGTGCCATACTGATAAAAAAAGATAATGCTCATTATAAGAGTTTATTAATAGCTGAATATATTGAGGTATCTCCAAGTTCTAGTAAGCTTCAGAAGGCATGGTGAAAACTCAACGACTCTTTGAAAAACAAATACATATCCATTCAACAGCTAACGACTAAATAACGTAATTTATGCTTCTACATGAACAAATAAATCTTCTACGTGGATAGTGCAGCGAAAATTAAAAATCTAACTGAATCTTAAAAAAACCAGCGTAAAAAAATACAAGAAATTCGGATTGATCGACAATGTTAAGCCTATGAACTTAATGCGCTAAACACCTATGATGAATTTCCTATACAGCTGGAATGAATCTCATAGTTCGGTATGCCAACAAATACAATTTGAAATACCGTTTTACAAAACAAATACTTTAAGGTGACTAGGGACCTGTAAAATGACTTTTAGCAATCTGTAATTTCACAAGCATTAAAGAGTAACACTATTGGAGATGATTCACAAAATCTTAAAGCGTTATATTAATTTATTTATGAGTTAGGAAGTTAATATAATATGATATTAGCGATAAATAACTTTGATGAAAAATGTTACAGACGCACCAAATTTGTTCGAAAGTATCTTCAATGTTTATTATTACTATCTCTCACCCTTTTGAAACTAAAGTTGGGGTTAATCTTGAAGTTTGAGTACGAAATATCAAAATTAACCAATATAATAGCTTACAACTCCTGATTAAAAAAAAATTTTTTTTAGTAGTTTTGAGTTATTACATTGGTTAATTTTGATATTTCGTACACAAATTCAAGTTTAATCCCATCTTTAGTCTGAAAAGGGTTAGAGAAAGTAATAATAAAAATTGGAGTGCTTTCGAACAAATTTGGAGCGCCTGGAACATTTTTCCTTAACGTTATTTATCGCTAATATTATATTATGCTAACTCCCTAACTCATAAATAAATTAATATAACGCTTTAAAACTTTGTGAGTCATCTCCAATAGTGTTACTCTTAATGCTTGTGAAATTTCAGATTGCTAAGGTGATTTATTACAAAAAAAATAATTTTAAAGGTCCATGGTCGCCTTAATGTTGGAAAAAATGTAATACATTTTCAGAAATGAAATTTGATTGCATTGTATGCATTTGTTTCAACTTTATTTGGATTTAATACAAATGCATTAAATTCTGGATGCATTTAGTATATCTTCAATTTACTATTCAATAAATTCTTTGGTTTCGAGTGTGTCTCTTTTGATGCCATTTTTATGTTTTTAAGATGATTAAAATAATATTTCCACTTTATTTATAAATAAAAATTCTATCTAAGTTCCCACATCATTCTACATATTATTCGACAATCAGAATCTCAGTTTTAAATCAGATAATGCAACCTGTTTAAAAGCATTAGATATCCCTTCCTCCCAGCATTCTAAACAACCTATTACTTTTTTTTTCTTTCTTCCCCCGAATGGTATGTAAAATGGTCCAGGTAATAAAGAAAAAGTTTATTGGTGTTTAAGAAATCTCAAGCAAGGCAATTACTTTATACTCACGGTACAACGAAGCAAAGCATATACTTCCAAAGAAAAAAAAATTAAACACACGCATAAATCAACAGAAATTAAAAGCAAAATCGACTCACCTCCGTCAACGCATGCAGCTGACCTTCATGAACGCACACTCCCATGAACCTGCCGTGGAAGAAAAAGAACAAAATGAGAACAAAGCCCAATGGGCGGTTTCACTTTCATACTTCACCAGCAACTCCAAGACACAAGAAAATAACACAAATAAAAAGTTGTACACACAGGGAAGTAAAAGTCGATTTAAAATGCACGAGGCGACGCTTCCTCTAAACATTTCCGCCATCGTTTAACCTTTACGTGTCATCTGCATTCAAATCAGGCGAGAAAGAACAGTGTGGGAAAGAAGCTGCAACGATCGGAACCTTCAGGTACGGAACGGTCGGTCACAGCAGATTTCACGGAAAGGACAGTCAGAGTGAAAAGTACTGACCCTTCGGCAATTCACAATTTTTCCTCCCTGGGCAACTTTAAGGCATTGTGAAGATGCAAGTTACATTTGTGGATATCCATATTTCCTCAAAATGCATCAACACTAGCTCAATTTTAGCAAAGTTGTATCAAATACAACAATAATTTATATGGGATTGATTATTTGCTTAGTTAATGCATAAATTTCCTTTGATATCGCCAAAAATATATCAATTCTATGCAAATAAATATTTATTGGTCACACGAGATTTTAAGTGTCTCAGACAATTTTCGTCTCTAAATTGCGATTGTAATATTATATAATGTAAAGCCTTTAAATGATTTGTAGAGAGCAGATAGCAGAGGCGTGGCCGAAATCATGGCTGAAGGCAGGTTGAATGTTTAAGTTCGTTTTATTCCATCACGGGAAGCAGGCATTATGTGCAAGTAAAAGCGACGAGAATAACACAAAACAGATTGACGAAAAAGCCAAGTGTAAAAAAGGGGCGGGAAATCATTATCCCTGTTCTTAAATACCAAGATTTTGATAGGGAAAATATACTTTCACAGTGCTTATAGAATCAGACTTCGATGAGGATTTTCACAATGCATGCCTAACAGGTAAGAGAAACACAGGGATCTTTTTAAAGGAATGTGCTTGGCTGGACAATTTTCACCTCTCACACTTAAAGTGAGAATCCGTGGCTTTTAGCCGATTCATCAATTTTACACAGCTTCTGTTGAATTAATTATCTATAACAAGTAGAATAGATCAGGAAATAAGAGATTATTTTAGAATGATATTGCTATGGACTAAATTAAGATAGGGCTTTGGAAATTAATTGGGATTAAAATTAAGAGTTTACTCAATGTGTTTTCAAAAAGTTAAAAAAGTTTTCGCCTTTTTATTTTTTACAATATATTTTGTTTGGAGGATTGTCATATTATCGTCCAATTAACATACATTGTTTTCGAAACCCAAAGTCTGCCAAAATCAATTGATAAATAAATTCACCAGTTTTAGATTTTATAAATAAATAAATTATTTTTCGAATCATAAGCTCGATTAAAAAATACAAAAGCATTACTGTTCATTTATAAATTCAAAAATGTTCCACACTATTAGGATGGGTAAGGAACGTTTATTTACTCAAAGCAGGGACAATACAAAAGATGAAAAAAAAAAAAAAAAAAAAGGACACACATTAACAATAGGGTTTACATTTAACAATAGGGTGAAAGGATGTCCTCCGATTCGGGAGGCGCGAAAACTACGTATAGCTTGCAATACTATCGGATAAAGTACTAATTCTTTTAAAAAAATCTTTAAGGCTTTTTTTAACCAATTTACGGTAAGGGCCAAAACGTAAAATTGTGATGAATAAATGGAAGATTTCCGACCTTAAATTTTTTATAATTCGTCCTTTACAAAATATTAATAACTTTTTATGTTAAACACTTTTTTTGTTGTTAAGATTATTTACAAACATTTTGACATTAACAACAGTAGATGATCTCGGCCACATTTAATGAATTTTAATTTTGTACCACTTTTGAAAGCCTTTTTGCCATTTGAACTAACCTCATAAGCAATTAATTTGCAATTTTTATTTAAAGCAGGACAAGTAGGAAATGAGACGACATTCACATACATGCGGAGAAAAGCTGAAAGAAGAAGTATTCCGAAAATGCTCTCACCCTTTCGTATCTCACCCCTTAGCGAGATAAAATCGTCGAAACATTGTAGTCTTGGAAAATCGAAATAAAGAGTTGTAAAATATTATAGTTTGAAATAGTTTTTTAAACCTAAAGTACTAGATTCTGTAAACGCACAACTTCCGATCCAAGTGACTTTTAAGTAATGTCTTTATTTTCCATTTGAAATACAAGATTTAATTTGGTTGTTTGGGGTTATTAAGATACCAGCCAAATTTGGCAGTACTGAGCCAACCTTTAAAGTCAAATAATATTAACATTATTTCATTTATTATTAATGAATGAATTCATTGCAAATAATTAGCATGGTTACGTTATAGCCCAAACGCAACTGAATTGTCAATCCTCAGTTCGGATATCAATCATTTTATTTTTAGTTTGGATTCTTGATTCAAACATGAAATACAAGCTCCTATGATTTCTTATCGAAATATTTTAAAATAGAATGGCCTTTCGAAAGAATGCAGAAACCTAATAATTTATCACTTTTTTTCAACAACATTATTACATTAAGTCTAAGGTCGTTAAATATAATTCTGGTATGCAATTTCGTAGAATGGATTTTAATCAAAAATTTTAAAACAATATGCTGTCTTGATCGCTTCAAAGGTCTTCAAAGTTGATTGTTGTTTCTAATGGCGTCATGGACAAGCTCGCAGATGCTTCAACGATTTTAAGCCGAATGAGCGTCTCTGGTATAAAGTAGCGCCAACTAAGGCCAAGAGTACGACTTTTGCTACTCACTCATCATATTCGTTTGCACAGCCCCTTTTTACAGGGGGGGGCACATTCACACACCTTAAAGATAGAACACAGAAGAACAACCATGCTCGAACAGAGATTCGAACCCAGGACGCCCAGATCACGAGAAAGACGCGCTACCCCAATGCCAGGACGCCGGCACTTCAAGGTTTGATGAACCAAAACAAGCTACAAAATGAATAAAATGTGAAAGCATGATATGAATTTAATTCGACTATAAGACATTCGTCGATTTTTTTCCGACAAAAAAAGTGACGAAAATAAAATTTTTTAAAAAGAATTATTCATTAAAACCTCGAAGTTCTGAAGGTTAGTTTCGTATATCAATAAATTTTAGCATGAAGACAAGAATGCAAGCAAGTGCCAAAAAACGCATGAAAGAAGACTCCTGAAACATTGAACTCGGCGTGCCAAGAATTCGCCAACAAAAATGACTCCAAGGTCTTCTTCTCGTTGACTTCGGGGGAGGAGGTCGCATTTCGTAGAATTCATTTGAATTTCCGTGGATTAATAAATGAAAAATGGATCTATATATAGTAATTTGAGTTAAATTAGAAATTCTTAATTATGGAGGAGAGATGAGATTCAAGATTCAAAATATAAATGTAAAAGACCTTTAGTGAGATTTTTGCTTCTGCCGGTTATTTAAAGAAAAATAATAACAATGAAGCTAATCAATGTATGTAAAATTAGAATGCACCCAAGTAGAGATGAAACAGAGACAAGGATTGTGCATACAGATAAGAGTCAATTAAGATATTAGGGGACATCATAAGTTTCCCCAAATATTTCCGGATCATAATTTTTGTGAAAGAGAAATACAATTTGTAAGATGCATAACTGAATTTAAAATTTATTTTTATTTGACGAGTCTAATATATTCTTGAAACAATTTTTCGGTAAATTATTAATGTTTAGATTTAATATTTTTGCATGGATAAGGATGAATATAAGTTTGTTGCTCGTGCCTTAGCATTAATGTGAATTAACTTTCAACTTAAATTAAAAAATAATAATAAAGATTAAGATGAAATCTGCTATGCATATTTCAATGTATCATGCCAGAACATCATTTCTTAAACGGCCAAGCACCACGTGCTCGCGCAAGTTAAATTATATTTTTTATTCATTTTAATTGCTTCATTGAATGAATCACTTTGATATTGCAAACGATCCAAAAAACTTTGTCTCGCATTCATTGTTTTTAAAAAGTATCACATTTCCTATTTATTTCTTTTCATATAATCAAGTGCTCAAAATGACATTTTTCTAGGTTTTATTTGCGGTAGTCATTAACTCATTTATTTTAAATCGGTGCTTTTGTAAATGCAATGGCAACATGTTATTAAAAGCTAATTTTTTGAGATGCTCGTGCAGATAATAAAATTTTTATTTTTCACCAGTGGATTTTTGTTGACGTCAGAAAACCCCATTCACAAAACAATATCGTGTTCTGACATGATAAAAACCAGGAGGAATTCTCGAAAAAGAAAACAAGATCTAGCATATCGTAACTATCTATGGTCTAAAAAGTTTGCCCCTCCAAACTGTCATCAAAAGAAATGCATTTTGGCCTGTTAATGAATTGATTAGTTTAGTTATATTAACGTCCCGTTGTAAAGCAACAGTAGAGCTATTCTGGGACGGACTTCGTAAATTTGAACCTTGGTCAGATGACGAGAACGACATCTGCGCTGGCTTTTTTTTAACAACAGAAATATAACACAAATTTTGAAAATATACTTTAAAAAATACTTATTCATTTTTTAAAAAATTCCATACAGTAAATGTTTCGGTTATTTTTAAACCAAATATACTAACCACATAATATATTATGAAGAAATAATAAAATAACTAATTCTTAATAGAGAAAACTTTTTTAAAATATTTTATACGCTATGCACTGAGAGAGTAATTTAAAAATTCTTAAGAAAACATGAGTTTAAAAAAAGTTTAAATAGTTTATGGAGTTCCACAAAACAATTATTTTAAGAACAACCTTTTCCTTTTTAAGTCATATTTTCCCACCAAATCCATCTTAGTAGAAAAACACATTCTTTAGTTGCTTACTGTTTCTCGTGTGACCATGAAAGAATTTCTTAGCCTTGGCGAAATTGCAAAAAAAAAAAAAAAAAAAGGCAATTGTCCAATAAAGAACGGAAGTGAATTAATTTAAGAGGAAGTTTCTGACAAGATGAAAAGTTTATTTTGCATTCTCAATGATCCAAACGATTTTCACGTAGCAGCTTTATTTAGCATAGGGTCGCAAAAACATTTACATTTTCCGAGAAGATTACATTTCAGCATTTCTGCTAGCACCAGAAATATCATGAGCGAATTCTTGCAGAGGACTTCATCAAGAAAGGAATTTATAAATCAACAAACATTTGAAGGGTTATGTGGATGCTAAGCCATCAAAATCAATTCAAAGTTGTTCTTGAAGACGCGGAAGCAAAAATCATGAATACTGGCGCTGTTTTTTACATAGTATTTCCTGTTATTACAATATTAATCAATGCACAGTCAATGAAATCCAATATATGTACTATCTAAATGTACAAGTTATTCTTGCACTTTTCTTTGATGGTTGATTTTGATCTTGCAAACTGCCACCATTTTCGTACCATATATTATGTATTAATACATCCATGTTAGATTTAAAGGAAAGTACATGGCGAGATTTTGTTCACCACATTATTCATTTCGAGAAATAAATGCAACAATATTTATGAAATGTTGAATCGATAAATCTAGTTTTGGAATTTATTACTTTCATATTATTTTTTTCGTTTGTTTCGTTGTTAATGTTTCATTTTGTTGAGTAAATTTCAACTTTTTTTTAAAACCTGAATTGTTACCATTGCCAAAAGGATGCAACTGAATGTTTCAATGCACGAGTTTGAATTACGATCATAACTTTAAAAATATTATTCCAGATATTTTTAAAAAAATCCTTATTAAAAAGATTAAAATGAAATCTGCTATGCATATTTCAATGCATCATGTCAGAACATCATTTCTTGAACGGCCAAGCAGCACGTGCTCGTGCAAGTTAAATTATATTTTCATTCATTTGAATTGTATCGTTGATTAAGTCACTTTAGTGTTGCCAACGATCCAAAAAACTTTGTCTCGCATTTATTGCTTTAAAAAATATCATATTTCCTGTTTATTTCATTTCATATAATCGCTTGCTCAAAATGACATTTTTCCAGGGTTTTTTTTATAGTCATTAACTTTTTTTTTAATCAGAGCTTTTGTAAAGGCAATGGCAACGCGTTATTAAAAGCTGATTTTTTTTATAATGCTCGTGCAGATAATAAAATTTTTATTTTTCGCCTACGGTTTTTGTTGACGCCGAAAACTTCATCCCCAAAACAACATGCCCTGATATGATAATAAAATCATCGATACAAGAGAATTTGACGATTTCCTTATATAACGGATCATTATTAATAAACAGAAAATGGATGAAGCCAAATTTTATTAACATTCCACACACATATAGAAATGTATGACATATAGTCTAAAACCTACAGAAAATCTTATCAAACAATATTAATATGATTTCCATAAATATATTGATAAAGCATAAAATATTTTATTTGTAAAATATTTTATCGACTACACTCTCCCTCCCTCTTAATCCAGTAATTCGTCAGCTCATACCTTCTATCGGCTTCAGTTAAAATTTGATTTCATTCCGTTTAACTGCAACTGCCTCGAGAACAAGTCATTTTAAGACCCCCTTGTATAGAGACTGTTTGAATACATATCAAGACTGTGGTAGCGTTTTGTGTTCTAGTTATTATTTTTGCTTTAGAAACGAATAGAATTTGAGTCAAGTAAAGTTTCCGAACTCATCACTAGTGGGATGCTAAATATTTATAGAACAGTGTAAAGTCATAACAGGTAAATTTAAATGGCGACACACGGTGATTAATTAGCAAAAGCGGAAATTACTCATAGAAGTTAGGTCTCAAATCTTAAAAAAATTCAAAAAACAACAACCTCAGACAGAATGACTGGGTTGTCTCGGAAATTTTAAAATAAATGAGCGGAAGTGGAGAATGAACGCGTGGACCTTTCTAAAAACATTTCACCTCACCTCAAGTGAGGGCAGATGATTAAAGCACCGAGACTCCTATATTTACTGCATGAATCAGTTGCAGTTGCGAGTGATGCAGCATCCTTTGGATGGGAAGTTTGAATACCAAACCAGTGAGGTTCATTTAATTATTTTTTCCCCTGTTAGTTACTAAACTGTGCAATTAAAGTGTTTACCTGTTGGAAATCGCTTAATTTCAAAATAGACGAGTTTTCGATATTAAATAAATGAACATCAACGAATTGAATAGTTGGAATTAAGCAATGATTTAAAAAAAGGTGCAATTAATATTCAATAATTAAACTGACGAATAAGAGAAATGACGAGAAACTAAGTTGTAAGAGAAAAAAAGAAAGTTAAACCAAAAAGTAGTTCTACAGCAAATGATAGAATAAATTCAATCAAACAAATAATATTTAAAAAATTATACCAATTCCTACTCAGGACGATAAAGAATGATTTTATTTTAGTTTTTATTAAATAATTACAATTAATATATATAATTAACTAAAAATTATACCAGGCCAAAACAAAATTAAGTTCGTATGTGTTGAAAATAAGTCAGAACAGACTCGGAACACACTCAATTGACGTTGAATTTTTAACGGCAATTGTTATTGTGACTAATGGCACTTGCCGTGGACAAGCCTCCGCTGATACGATCAGCAGATTTTAAGCCTAAGAAATGCGTCTCTTCGTTTTGCAAGTAGCGCTATCTAGGGCCAAGAGTACGACTATTTTCTACACCAGCTGGGGTATCGGAATACAGGTTAGAAATTTTTAATTTCCTTTATTCTGTATTATTTTAATTCGAAAGTCCTTCAAAATGAGTCCGAAAAATTAATTAAGAAAGTTTAATTTTAAATGCATCAAACAGTAAGAAAATAAACAGTATCATTTGAAATAATTGGTCGAAAACACGTAAGCCTAACCTCATTAGCATGGGAAAAAAGCAAACTGAAGTCTTACTCATTTGGCGGGGGGGAGGGGGAGAATGAAGATTTTTGGCGGAAAAGTTAGTTTTTAATTTATTAATAAAAATTTATGAATTAATATTTGAAATGACTGTATTAACATCGAGTGACATCAACTACAAGTTTTAAGAAATTGACTTCAGCTTGAGTGGTTGAATAAAAAGTATTTTATTAATAACTGAAAATTTGAATACATAGGTATATAGGAAGAGAGTGAATTAATAGTAGGAATTGGAAAAAATAGTAAAATCAAAAAGTAATTCTATAACAAATGACAGAATAAATTCAATAAAAAAAACGTTCAATGAAACATGTCTGCATAATATTTACATTATTCATATACTAATAAAACAAGGAATGGCACTGCTTATCATAACCGAATTTTAATTTAGACATATTGCTAAATATAATTGATAATAAATCATGGAGAAACGAATGGATTTTACTAATTACTAGTTGTCACTGGTGACCAATTGGTCTATCGAGAATTCTGGTTGAATTTTAATAACGTCTCTTATATTTAAACCCCATGATTCCATCAGCAAAATATTGGTTTAACATCAAATCGTTATTAACAGCAAAGTCATGATAATTAATAGCTTTCACATGTTTTGTTTAATGTGTATATAAATCATTCTAGTATAATACAAGTCCTATTACGTAATGCTATTAAATATGCAAATGCTTAGTTCATTTATCAATTAAATTTCGTGGAAATAATGCCACTTTCCAATTATCAGGTAACGTACACATATAAAGCAAAAAAGCCCTTTCCTTATTTTTTTTAACTATGACAGAAAATCACACGATTCAATATTTTATGAAACAATATAAAAAGTGAGAACTTCATTAGAAAAATGAAAAGTATTTTGTAAATCATACAAAAAAAAATTAAATTGTCAAAATAATCAGAAAAAAATGTGTACAACTAAAATGACACCATTAAATTTTCCAATTTTTTAAAAAAATGGCAAAAAAATTATTTTTGTTTTCTAATATTTTCTGATGTTATAGCGGAGAATGTCAAAATCTTTCTTAATTTTATGTTTATTCAAATTTCAAATAACACTAACTTTGGCAAGCGCATTTCTAACAAAGTATGTCTGTGATAATTTTGATAGCTTTAGGTGAAATAGGCCTCGAAGTGGTGTATTTTTAAATATTTTTCTAATGACAACACATTTTCATTTCCCACTTTTCCTCTGACTTAGCCCCTATTTTACAGTTATTCCTTGAAAAAAAAAATAATATTTAATGTTATGGGCATGTTCATGTAATGCGCAGTTTATTCATTTACTGAGGTATAAGAGATACGGAAAAGAAATTTACAAAATATCCAAGGTAGGGTTGCAAACCTCAACTTCAAGGCATTTACATCACGGTTTATGAACCAGGACTCCGTTTCATACTCAATGGCATTTCTCAATACATAGCAGCATTACAGCACCAGACGTAAATACTTTATTCTTTAATGAATGAAATTTTAATTAAATATAATATTTTATATTCTTCCAGATAGTTTATTGAATTTTATATTCTTCCAGA
>JAOUZG010031479.1:6151394-6174242 GCA_026289955.1 Argiope argentata | reverse complement strand
TGAATTTTATATTCTTCCAGATAGTTTACTGAATTTTATATTCTTCCAGATAGTTTATTGAATTTTATATACTTCCAGATAGTTTGAGTATTTAAAAATCCTTAATTCATATTGAATGGATACCACTTAGAATGTATTGAAAATCCATCACAAATCAGCACAGGTCTTTCAAAAGATTTTTTTTTTCCAGAAATTAATAAAATCGTGTTAAGAGTTCACACATAACAGCTGGCGTTTAATTGTAATGCTTAGCTCGTACAGCATTCTTCATAAAACAGTAGGCAAGACTCGCTATTCCACAGGTCATGAATACAATAGGTATAAATATTCATGTTGCAAATTCCATTAAAACGTTTAATCTCGACACACAGGAATTATGGAATATGTAGGACACCGAAGCAGTAGATGTATATATCGTATGCAAACGAAGTCGTAACGAAGCGGATTAGAAGAGTTTTGGATGTATGTTAATTAATTCTCAATTAAATGCTTGATTCCTTTTATTAGTATATAAAATTAATTACATTTTCTGTTAAGCTTTTCGAAAATCCTATCTCTACACCCTGACGTAATAAAAGAATAGGTTGTAAAAGAGAATGAAATAGTATTAAATCAATTCATGCACATATGCCTATGCTAGTTTTCCCGGTGATTTTCATTACATATTTGTGAAGTTTAATTTCACTCCAATCCGTGAAATCGTAGAAACAGGTTTTCTTTTATTCGATGAGCTTTCACAATTCTCATAAAAATTATCTACCATTTCAACATAGCCAAATATTGTAAACAGTAGAAAGGAAATACTTAAATAATTTTATTAGATAAGCAACCTGTTTTACTGATACACGTATATCATTAAAATCAAAACTTTTGAACCAAGGTCAGAGGTTGAGTGGAACTTTTGAACATGACTTCTTAAATAGCTGTTCTCCCTAATGTGAAGATATTATATCAAACAGATTTAAAAACAAGTAAAATAAAAAAAATAGTTCTTTAAAATCAATTCCTACTTAGGTTCTAAAGGAATTTTTTTATTTTAGTTACTTTTTATTAAAAATAATTACAATTGATGTTCTCGTGTTCTGCTTTACAACGGATGAAGGGGTGCAGGAGCTTCTAAAGCCGCGTTCCCCCATTTTACCCCTCTTGCCATTTCGTGGGGGCCTTTGATGTCTGGACACTTTACAGACAATTTGCGAGAAAACTTCGGACGCATTCACAGACATCTAAGTACCCAAAAAACACACCGCAAGAGGGGTAAAACGGGAGAACGCGTGGTTCGTCTGAAGATTCTACGAGTCGTGTGAAAACGCCGCTTAAGGATTTGGACCCCTGAGCACCCGAGAGCCAAAATCTGACTTCTCGCTCATATACGTCACAAACCCTTTTTACGTGGCGGACTTCATTCATGCATTTCATTCCTTCATCCACATATTGTAATTTAGATCTTGAACAGAGAACAATCACCTCTGGCCCAGTACCTCCAGAGGGATTACTCTCCACATGAAGAATATGTGACCACGACAGATTTAACGTTCACCACACAGGGAGAGTTTTTTGCTGGCTGATTCAAACCCGCAGCCCAAGGAATGCGAATCCGACGCCATACCAACCAGGCTATTCTGGCTTAACAATTAGCTAATAGTAGGAATTGAACAAGCTGCCGAAAAAGAGGAAAGCATCATGTTAATATGTATCGTTATTCCCCGATCGTCATTCTGAACAGCTAAATTCTGTTATTAGGCTGTATCAGTCTTCGATGATTAACATTCAATTCATAAATATAATTTGCTTGATTGTTTGCAGGTTTAGGAGATGATGATATCATATAACAATTATATTTCCTCGGTCGCTTCCAGTTAAATCATTCCCAGTCTCTTCAAACTAGATAGCTTTATAACATACAAGCGCGAAATCTTTTTCTCAGAAAAAAAATGTCATATCCCAGAGCATTTTGCGCAATATTAAAGAATCGAAGCAACAATCTGACTTAATTCTCGGCATGGATACTAATGATTGTTTATAAATTTTACACAACCTCTCATATTACAAGTTTAATTATGATATATATATTTTAAACAAACAGAAGAGTTTCTTTTAAACATTCAATATTGCGAAATATTTCAAGAATTTTGCGTTATTTTGAAAAAAGGAGCAATAACCATTATAAAAATCTTTAAAAATGAAGTAACACGATTTGAAATTAAACATAAACAGATTTAATTTTTAATAATATAATAAACTATGATACGTCAATTTTTTTCGTTCAAAATTTTCATTACAATTTTAGAAGCAAACAATAAACTACGTGTGCAATAAATCCTTCTATCTCTAGAGATTAGGAGTAAATTGAATCTTAATTGTGTTTAAAAGGTACTTAGTTATTAGATCGTCAACGCCATCTGTCGCCAACGGTTTAGTAACTCATTGGCGACGGATTCAAATTTGGCGATAAACCGTCGACACCAAGAAAAGGGCTGACGACAGTTAAAGATTTTAACAATTTTTTTTTAATAATGGCGGTTTTTTGCCATTATTGGCGGTTAAGCAACTCATAAGCGACGCCTTCAAATTTGGCGATAAAGAACGACGGTTTAATACGCAAGTACCGTTTAAAATTTAAATAAGCTGTATCATAAAAGATAGCAATATACTATATGTATCGGATTCGCATTTGAACAGTATCATATTCTCTCATACTTGAATATCGATCGATGAATAACCGAGAGAAAATAAATTCATTCCGAACTAATTTTTAATTTACAGAGATTTAAAATGTTTATTTTTTTTGTCCAATTTGTTTATTTATTTGTATCTACATGAAGCTTTAGAGCATCTTCAGATATCCGACTCTTTTTATTTCTGCGAAGTCTTAAAAAGTGGGTACGTTTCTGTTTCCAGCAATATCTTTCAATTAGAAGTCAAGCTATAGCAAACTACAAACATGCATGTGATGCTTATTTATAAGTATTTTCAAAACTTTAAATACATTTTCTAAAGAACGAGTTTTTTTTCATAATTCTATGGCACGAATACCGCCGTATCTCAAAAAATTAACAAGATATCTTAATGAAATCTGTAATTAGTGCTCTTTATGTTATGCAGAATGTAATGAATTATAAGTCTTGACGCTGAATGCTCTAGAAGTAGATTTATGATTTTTTTATGTCAATTTTGTTTAAAAAAATTCCGAAATATCATAGTTTCCCATATTACACAAACAAAATGGGTTGCATATAATTCACAGATAATAGTTACACTCTTAGATATGTAACAATGTAATGTCACAAAGAAAAATGAAAACTTAATAATTTATTTTTCCTTTAAAAAACTCGTAGTTTTTGTAAATAAATGAAAAAAAAAATAATAGAAAATGTAAGTATATATATATATATATATATATATATAATTGAAAACTCTTCGAACCTAGTCGGACACCTTAAATATTTAGCATACGTTAGAATATTCAAGATCAATTAAACTGTTATGCAAGGAATATATTCAACTGTACCACTTATTTTTCCATATGCATAAATATTTTACAAATCATTCTGGCAAGGTCATTTCCAGAGTCCCCCAGATGAATAATTAAACGGCTCAACAGCACCCAGCTGTGACCTTCATTACAGCGTCCCATGGAGGCGCGATACATGAACCTCACGCAACTCGTCAGGCACGAAATCAAAGTGCTTCCACTAAAAAGTTCCACATTCCGATATCGCACGCAAGCCGGACAGACCCATAAAAACAACTGTGACAAACAGGCCGCTGGGGGAAGCAAATTCGATCTGGAAACGTAAAAAGCTACAAATCGCCATCATATCATCGATTCCATCAACAGTTACGCTGTATCGATATATTTAAATGACGGCCTTCCTTGCTCAGATCGGTTAACTTATGAAAAAAAAAAACGGTTTCAACTCTCGGCTCGTGATGTCGCCTTCTAGTTGATGCGTCACGACAAACCATCAGGAAACGAAGTGGGCATTTCAATTCGCTACATCGTTTCAAACCACTGCATTGTGATTCAAACGAGAAACGTGAGCTCAGTATAAATGGAACTGGATGAAGAAGAAGAAAAAAAAGGCGCCCATGTTTAAAATTCGCTGTACATCTTTAATGGAAACAAGGCATGGGAATTTCAAGATAGCAGATGATTGAAGCGGCTGCAGGTTAAAAGAATTGAAGAAAAGCCTCTTTTATAAATTAGATTAATGCATCAAAACGTCCGTGTAACACGAATGGAGCACTAAACTACTTTCATTAGTTTTTCTTTATAATCTCCTATCTAATACAAGAGCAGTAAACCTATTCGTTGTATATATAGCATATTTCCTGTTTATGTGAGAGTTTAAGCAACTAAAAGCCACCAAAGAAAGTACATTGTTAATTTGATTTCAGAAACGAAAATAGAAGAAAAATATGTATCATTTGAAACAAATTCTGATCTTTCCCATTCATATAAACTAGCCTAAGGAATAGAAATAATACGTCAATATCTGAGGGAAAATAACAGTTCGAAATAAGCCCCTTAAGGCGACCAGAGACCTTTAAAATGATTTTTACAGTTTTCACTTTAGCAATTTGAAATTTTACAGCCATTAAGAGTAACACTATATGAGATGACGAACAAAGTTTTAAAGCATTTATTATTTATGAATTAAGGGGGTCAATATAATATAATATTAGTGATTAACAACGTTAATGAAATATGTTCCAGCACTCCAATTTTTATTATTGTTCGAAAGCACTCCAATTTTTATTGTTACTTACTCTCATCAAAAGTTGGAATTAATCTTGAAGTTTGAGTACAAAATGTCAAAATTATGCAACGTAATAATTCAAAACTACTTAAACTTTTTTTTAAAAAAAACCCAGTAATTACTCTATTATTTTCGCATTTTTTTTCGCGTTATTGAATTAAAGTATAATATTCCCTTCTTTTTCCTTAAGACGACCAGGGACCTTTAAAATGACTTTTTTTTTTCTTTATACTATTTGTGGTAATGATAACAGCGTCATAATCTATATTTTGAATATCAATTACAATTTGGACGAGGCGAGGGAAAAAAATGAAACTTACTATAGCCTATTTCTAACTACAATAAACTATAATTAATTATTCCTTTTTATATAGTCGCTCTTTTCAAAATGGCAGTCTTAAAATTTTCTTACTAAAATCCAAGATTTAATTCATAATTATCAAATTTTCGAGGTTGAAAAATGTGTTAAAACGTTCGCTTTCACGTGGCATTACGTAACAACATTTCCAATCCCGCACGCTAAATGTTATGTAATTACAACAACAAATAAAATCTAAAAAAAGCATTCAATCTGATCACAACTTCGATTCGAAACGCACTTGCAACTTTCTAATTAAATTAGCCAGTAAAAAAAATATTAATTACCAATTAAGCCACTTCTTAAAAACAATCTGTAACGCTATCCGACATAATACAGAAAGGAAAAGTCACTGAAAATGAGGTCACATAAGCAGTCCAGTCCCACTGGAAAAACACACGGATCTTGAGTTAATTAAGCAAGCCACCTTGCAAGGTCGCCTCACGGCCGTATTAGAACGGTCCCAGACGGTTCGATTAAAAATAGTAGAGCATAATTGGGTTAACTTTTTTCTTCTTCTCCCTTCTTTCGTCCGTTTATTGGTAACTCCCTACCAAATAAACTCGTAACAGGCTAAGTGGATTGCAGCAATCTAGAGAAGTCGGTTTGGATACGCTAAGTTGTTTTAATGGTGATCGCACTCCAATTCTTCACTGGCCAGCTGCAGCTGAAGAAGATATTTCCGCGCATGGCTGCACAACCCCGAACACCATCAACCCTTGAAGCTCGACAGCGGATCTCTGGTTTTAAACACAAAAAAAGTAAAGGGATTTAAAAATCCGACGTAATCTTGAAATTAAGAAGAAGAAAAAAAAAATGAAACTAAGATTAAGATGCCTTAGAAAAACAGGAAAGATCTTGTAATGCATCTACAGTTGAAAGATTTTAATCCGTTTTTATTTATTTATTTGCCAGTAACGGTAACTTGATTTTGTGAATGAATATGAGTTGCAATAGCTTTTTTCATTACATGCAACTGTGGTAAAACTACGGAAACAGTTGAAAAGATTGCTCTGTTTTGACTGAGGTTTTTTGGGAAGTCTTTATATTTCGATCGTTCGCATTTCCATTATTTTGTCTTTGTGTACTAGGTAAATAACCATATATTCAGTTTCTTTATTATTTTAATCCTTTCCTTAATTCCATCGCCCCTTTCTCTAGGGTCTATTAAAAGGAATTAGTATATTATTATAGCAGTGGTTAATGGATTAAATCAGAAGCGGAGGCAGAAATTTGCCGACGGGGAGGCAAGACAAATCCGACAAGGGGGAAGCAAAATATTTCTCATTTGGCTTCAAAACAACTCAAAATAGTTAATTTTGCATTGAATTAAAGAAAATCAAGTATTATTTAGATTCTTTTTTCTTTATTCAGATACCTGCTCTTCCTTTCATTGTTCATTGTACATTTGTAGAAAATAAATTGATGTTATGCGATATCTCATTCACTTGTCGGATATATTGCCAAAGTAAGAGCAAATTATAAATTAAAAGAAAGACTATTTAATCAAATGTCGGAAATATGAAGACTTCTCCAACATTCGTCGCATTGTGTTTATAGTCGACTGATCAAAAATTGTCTATAAATTACCTTATTATCTTTGTCGGTTGTATTGTCAAAAGTAGTACAAATTATAAGCTGAATGAACGACATTTGAATCAGATGTCTGAAAATCTGCTCAACATGTCTTCGACATCCATTATTTTCAATTTTTAATGCTATCAAAAATTGTCTATGAAAATACGGCCTATTATTGATCTACCACCCGATCGAATATTTTGCCAAATATAATCTGAACAATTCAACCGTTACTTGGATATTTCGATTGTTTACAATATAATAATTTCAAGGAGGTTTTTAAATAATCATATTCGATAATGCGCAGCTCTCTACAACCCTCCTGAAATGGTGAACATTTTTGTCGACGAAACTCTAAATATCTCGCCGACGAGGGGGGGGACTACCGACAGGGGGCAATTGCCCCCCCCCTAGCCCCCCTGCTATCGCCGCCTCTGGATTAAATTATGATTTTTTTAAGAATGCATGTGCAATCTAAGGAAGTGATATCAATGGTTAATATAAAATTTCAATTTCAATAATAGTAATTCTTTAATGAGTCACAAAAATGCTTCATCGTTCAAATACTCCTGAAAATATGAAAACGGTATGTTGTTGTTGTTGTTGTTACTTATGGCACTTGCCATATTGGACAAGCCCCCCCCCTCGCTGATACAGCAGCAGATTTAAGCCGAGAGAAGCGTCTCTTGTTTTCGAAGCAGCACCAACTAGGGCCTAGAGTACGACTTTATCTACACACGCATCACATTTGCTTGTACAGCCCCTTTTCACAGGGGGGGGGGGGGCATAGTAATACATCTCACAGATAGCACACAGAATGACACCCATGCCCGAACCGGGACTCCCAGAACACGAGAAAGATGCGCTACCTCTGTGCCGGAAAGCCGGTGAAAACGGTATAATAACCATTATGGATTGTCAGTGAATTTCTTACACTAACAAGAAGTCTTATGCAATTAATTTTTTGTAGAATTACAACAGAATATCAAATTCGACATAGATTGATATTATCAGCAATGATATCCTTTTCAAGCTTATTTTAAGGATCGGCAATTATAAGCGTTATGTTCGACTTGACACAAGGAATATTTCAGGTATGATGACTTCACGAAAGTTGAAAATAGGCAAGCTTTTATAAACACAAATCGATATTTGAAGAACCCAGACTCAGTTGCCCCTGCCGTGATTTCATGTTATCATATTTCACTTCTGGAAGAAACATGGACATAATTCACACACCCAAGGAACTCAAGACAGCCTGAATTAAAAGATATCGCAAACTGCAAAAGAATGCGCAGCCGGGAGGGGCAAGGAAACCGGTTTTCAAAAGGAGCAAGCAAAGGGTGGGATACCTTCGAATCATGCCTAATCACAGTTGGGGGAGAGCGAATTAAAGAACGATCCCACTGGGCTGCGCAAGTACTGACCTGAGAATGTTTTCGTGGGAGAGTCGGTTCATGAGTTGAACTTCTCGCAGCATGTTGGCTCGGTTGCTGAGGGATGTGTTCATCTTCAGGACCATCACCTGGCCGGTGGTGCGATGAGTCACCTGCAAAAAATGACAAGGTTACGAAAGAGTTTACAGGCAATAAGCATGCAGTTCAATCAGAAGAGAGAGAGAGAAAGACAATATGCCGAATGTATTGGATGCACAGAAATAAAGTCAAGTGGCATGGGGTAATAAGTTATTCTAAAAATTCTAAGTCCAAATAAGATTTAAGTTCAAAATTTTATACTGAATCAAGATTACACTTTTCATTTATTTGAATACGTTCAAACAGCAAAGAAAAATCACGTTTTGAAAACTCATTCACAAAAATCACATTTCACAAGTGATTAATAAAACTACCAAAATCAAAATTTTTCAAGGTTTTAAAAAACGCTAACTATTTATTGCATAAAATAATAACACACAGAAGATTATAAGCACAGCTCACGGAACAGCAGTCGATTCTTATAGATAAATAGCAGTACCCGAACGGCGTTGTTTGAGACACAAAATTCAAGAAAAATTAGCTTTACACTTATATCTAACCACCACCCGATATGTCATGGGCATATTACGCAATATCAACAAACAAAAATATGTTTAGAAATCATCAAAAATAGCTACAAAACCATTTTTTATATCACACATATAGAAATATTTAGACGGTCACAAAGGTAAAAATATGATAAGTCGAAACAATACATAGGCCCTCATTTCGCTCCTCTGGAGATTCATTCTGTCTGCACAACTCAGTTGCAGTAAGATTTAAAGAAAGACGTTGATTTCGCTCATCAGAAGACTCTCCTTCCCTAAGTGTGGACATTATTTCTCTGCTATTCGCTAACCGAACTTTTTATTCATCATCCCTCATTGAATTTCCTTCTTTTAAGAGGGCAAAATGAGCTTTGAATCGCTGTTTAAAATCCGACATAAATAAAGAAATGTACCGCATATGCACACCACAGCTCTTGCTATTTGCACATTCGCAGTTTGACGTTTCGCGCATATGTTAAAATTACGATAAACGATTTTATATTTTGATATGACTAATACTAAAACCTTCCCCCATAAATGCTCCGCAAAATGGTATAAATATCACCGATATCCGTCAACTATTTCTCGAGTTTTTGTAGTTCCAACATACGGACGCTTTCAAGAAACTTCATTTTATACTGTGTAGAGATTAAATATTTAAACCCTTTGGAAATGTATGCATGTAATTGCGAAATCCTTAAAAAAATGTCTCAAAATTTAAAAAGATAAGAATTTAATATCACATATCAAAATATATTTCACAGAAATTGCAATATAAATTTTAATAATTTCCTTATTAAATTTATATCTTATCAATTTTGAGGGGTCTACTGTTTAATATATATATATATATAACTTTTAACGATTAACCCTTTATTTACTGAATTATGTTGCCAACAATTTTTCAACTTCATTTTTGCACCAATAGTTAACTTTCCTTTCAGAATAATCCCAGGGAGCACAAGAAAAAAAATTGTAATTAACAGAAACATCTTAATTTAATAATTAATTAAATATTTTGATAATTCTAATACTAGATAATTAAAGGGTACTTTTAAATACCATCAGTAAATAAAGGGTTAAAATGAGTCTGATAATGCGCATTATACGAAATCTTGGGCCAGGATTTTATAATATGCGATGTACCATTCGTTTTTATGTATTGGGGCATTGACTGAATTGACTGTCTATGTATCTATTCATATTTAACTGATGAGAATCCTTTCAAATGCTTAACCCTTTATCAGTTAGAGGCGATATTTTCACCACCATGATTTTTATAATATTTTTTTACCGAAATTCCGTTTAACATCCATATTTTTTTAATTCAGGCAACATTTATGATTGTAAATTGACAGTTTGACATTAAAAAGTTTGACAGTTGACATTAATACTTTTTCGTGGGAATTCAGAGAACGTAAAAAAGTGAACTTTTTTCTTCCACTGCCCACTCCTTATGACCGTTAAAGGGTTAATATCTTCTCATTGCGAATGTTTATCAATATTCTGAAAACGGTGCAATAATTAACACAGAACACTAATCCATGAACGGGCTTCTATTTCCGAGGAAAATTCGAACGATAAAACACTGGGCCTGACTAAGGCAGAGGCATACGGGGCAGTTGCCCCGGGCCCCCACATAATTGGGGACCCCAAATCGAATATTATTTTAAATTTCCTTTTTTAATTAATCGTTTTCATTACTAAAATAGTGAGTCAGAGGGAGGTCTCAAAGAAGTGTTTGCCCCAGGCCCCAACTAGGCTAAGTCGGGCCCTGATAAAACAAAGTCATTCCCCAAATCCGGGTAATACTTCAAAAAATTTATTTAGAAAGGCATTTTTGAAAACGCAACGACTTTTTAAGATGACGACGGGGGAAAAAAAGTTATTGCCTAAAATTGGTACCAAAAAACAACGGAATTCGGACAAAGTGTTAAGACGAAACGGTCAATTTCAAGCGAACAAGGACAGAACGGTCATCCCCAACGGAATAATTGATTGGAATGCGTGCTAAGTACAACCGCCAGGCATCCTTGTTCTCGACGACTCAAAGCTATGAGAACAGCCTTAATTCCAAAACACACAAAATCAATCAAGAAGAAACTACTACTATTGCAACTACACTTGTCGCTATGAACCATGTTCGCTCGTGCGTGGCATTTGTATCGTAAACTGGCACAGCTGAATAAGGGTTGCTGGGGATTTTTGAAGACACACAACTTAAAAAAATAATAATAATAAAGTCGTTTTAACACATGGAATCCTTATACTTCTATTGTATTGGATTTTATGTTGAATCGATCAAATCAAGTTCACCTTAGATGTGGACTGCGGTTCAAAACATTGCGTTTTTAAACATGATTCATGCCATCGAGTATTTATTCGGATAAAAACTTAATCTCGTCAAACCAATGGTTAAATGTAGCGTAATATTTTACATTGAAGGTCAGAAAATATATATAGTTCATTTTTGTTATATCGACTTATTAGCGGACATTTTTATAAAAGTACATTTGTTACTGAACTTAGGAAATCGGAACTAATCGATTTTCCAAATAAATAAATTTCATATAAGGCAGGAAACTTCCAACATCGATGGAGACAGCATTCTATTTTCGAAATCGTGCAATTACTTGAAAGCAAAGATTTCCTTCAATGCCAAATACTCAAATTCAAAATACATTTAGCATCATTTATTTATTTTTAATGTTGCAACCAACTTAAGTAAATATATGCTATATTTGGTAAAATTTGATAAAATAAATTTCACATACGGCAAGAAACTTCCAACATCGTTGGGGAGACAGCATTCTACTTTCGAAATCGTGCAATTACTTACACGTTACATTTAGTATTAGTATTATTATTTTTAATATTGCAACCAACTTAAGTAATTATATGCCACATTTGATAAAATTTAGTCACTCAAAAGACCTAATTTTTAATTTTTTTTTTCAGTGCAACTGATTTGTTCAGCATTCCACACAAATATACCCACAAGAAAATATGGAATTAGACCCCCCCGCCCTCCTTTAAAATGATAACATCTTAATATTCAAATAATTTTTAAAAGAATTCAACACTTGAATTTGCAATAGAATGTCTTTAAAAGCTCTTTCACAGATTTATCAAATTTATATCAGTCAGGTAGGCATAGAGCTTAAATAGGCAGGACGTTTTTTGTAATTTGTAAATTTTTTTTTCGGTGCAACTGATTTTTTTAGCCTTCCACAGAAATATACCCCAAGAGAATATGGAATTAGACCTCCTCCGCCTTAAAATGATAACATTTTAATATTGGGAGAATTTTGGTAAGAATTCAACACTTAAATTTGCAATAGAATGCCTTTAAATGCTCTTTGAAAGATTCTATCAAGTTTATGTCAGTCAGGTAGGCATAGCTTAAATAGGCAGGACGTTTTTGGAAGCCATTTATCAAGCAGCGGAATCAGCGGGCGTCGTAATTAATTCGAACACTCGAAACAATCCTATCGGTGCGTAGGTATGGAAATAGCAACCAAAGGCAACCGAGTGAATCGAGGATCCTTTGTTTTAATGACACACATATAAAATCCGTGCCATACTCGTCAAGTAATCAATCCAAACAAGAGGATGATGCATCAGAAATTTTCTGAATCAGAAACCTATCCTAATTAGCACTTTAACCACAATGGTGTTGCTCCAACAGTTCCGTAAGCGGTTCCATCGGTGGCCAACAATGGCCCGACGCCCGCGGAGAAAATTGATGGCGTGGCAAATAAAATAAACAATTTGAAAATCTGGGTCTGAAAAATAAGAAGAGAAAAAACTCATTAAGGAATGAGATATCTCGTAATTTTTCCCGTCACGTCTTATAGACTAAAGGGAGAGTCGGGTACCAAGTCCCACTTTCTCAGTTCTCGCGTTTCTTTTTTTAGCCTCGCATCGGATATAGAAAGACGAACTGATCTTTAATGACAGCATGATTTTACATATTTAAATTTTAAAAGCTACTTATTATATCAAACAAATGTATCATTGAAACCTATTAAAATTCAAAATTTAGAAAACACTCCAAGTTGAGATCAAAGTCAAAGAATTCTATTTCAGTTATTCTTCTGATTTACTGAATTCGAATCAAAAATATAACATTACAGCACTCATTCAATACCTTGTCTAGGTTCTGTTTTTTTAAAAAAATCCGAAATTGAATTCTTAAGTTTCAAAATATGAGAAATAAAAAAGAATTTTGTCTCTAGTAAAATTAATTTGTCAAAGCAATCGTTCAGGAAAATAAATGGAGCTAAATGATAATAATGATTAAAATGAAATCTGTTGTGCATACTTCAGTGTATTATGTCAAAACATCATTCCGTGAACGGCCAAACATCACGTGCTCGTGCGAGTTGAATTATATTTTTATTCATTTTAATGGTTTCATCGAATGAGTCACTTTAGTATGGCAAACGATCCAAAAACACTTTGCCTCGCATTGATTGTTTAAAAAATATATATCACATTTCCTATTTATTTCATTTCATATAATCGGTGCTCAAAATGGCATTTTTCTAGGTTTTATTTGCTATAAATTTTTGTAAAAAAACAGAGCTTCTGTAAAGGTGATGGTAACACGATATTAAAACCTGGTTTTTTGAGATGCTCGTGCAAATAAAATTAATTTTCGCCTACGGATTTTTATTGACGCCACAAACCTCATTCCCAAAACAATATGTTCTGCCATGATAAGTGAATATATTTGCAAAAATAGGTATCTTTCAATACGGATCAACTAGTATGTATGATGATATATCTCCACTAACTGAAGTCGAATGTGTTTTCATCAGAAATCAGCATTATTTATGAAAAGAATCCTACGAAAAACAGTGGATTCAGAATAATTTAATAAAAGCAATTACCATCGAAATAAAGTGTCCATTATGAGAACACGGCAATTATCATGTCACCAATAAAAAAATATAAAAAATTTGCGATACAACTGAAAAAATTTTACACAATAAAATACAGGTTTAAATAACAGCTATAAATAACAAATTAAAAATACTTTTGCCTTCTTTCACCAGTATTGCATTATTATGTATGCTTCTTTGAAAGCAGAAGCGTTTTAAAAAGATTGACCTGGTTATATTATTAATGCATTATTATTATGTATGCTTTTTCAACAGCAGATGAATTTTTAAAACGTTGACATAGAACTATGACATTGTAACTGCTATTTCATCTCAACAATGGTCGAGTTTCAAAACTTTGTTTACCAGCTAAAAGAATTGAAAATGAAAGTTGAAAAAAACTATGATTATATTATATACTTACATATATATTATAGAAGGATAGAGACCGATAGAGAAGTCCTGTGATTGTTTTAAACCAAGTTTAAATTGATTAATGACTTAAATTAATTAAGATAAATAATGATTTAAAAATAATTATTTTCTTGCATAATTTAAAATTTACGATCGAAGATTTCATCTTAATTTTTATCATTTTCCCCCTTAGCTTCCTTTCCTTTAAGATTAGTTTTTATATGCTTTTATCAGTACTACATTATCATTGCCGGCTTTCTGGCACAGAGGTAACGTGTCTTCCTCGTGTTCTGTGCTTCCCGGGTTCGAATCCCGATTAAGGCATGGTTGTTCTTCTGTGTGCTATCTGTGAAATGTGTGACAGTGCCTCCCTGTAAAAACGGTCTGTGCTGGCAAATGTGGCGAGTGTGTAACTTAGTCGTACTTTTGGCCCTAGTTGGCGCTACTTCAAAAGACGTACAAGAGACGCTTCTTGCGGCTTAAATCTGCTGCTGTATCAGCGGGGGGTTTGTGAATGGCAAGTGCCATAAGTAACAACAACAACAACATCATTATTATTATTATGTACGTTTCTTTGAAAGCAGATGCATTTCTAAAAGGTTAACCAGTAACCAAACAGATTTAATCTACTTAAGGCGACCAGGGACCTTTCAAATGATTTTTTGCAATTTTCACCTTAGCAGTTGGAAATTTTACAGGCATTAAGAGTATCACTATAGGAGATGACACCCAACATTTTAAAGCAGTATATTAACTTATTTATGAGTTCGGGTGGTTAATCTTATACTATAATACGAGGAATGGTTGTCAAGTCGAAAATCGCACCAGAATTAATAAACTCCTGTAAACTTGGGGGTCTGGGGTTTTTGGCCTCGAGGAATCGATTGGCGCCGGTTTTGAAGCGCTACGGTTGAGCAGTTCGGAGTTACAGATAGGATATTTTCAAACTTTATTAGTTCGCCATAATGGCTACTTAAATTTTCAAGTGGTAACGTGCTGCCATCTATAGCCAATATGCCATCTATATCAATATTCATATATATATATTTTTCATTTTATGCAGACACGTGATGAAAATTGCATTTTTATATGTTTAATGCGCAATAATAATTTATTTTTTTTAAATTTGAATTTTTGTCAATCTGATGGCAACATATTAATAAGATTATTTTTTCCCTTTTACTCGTAACCCATGCTTGGAGCTTAAGTTTTAATTTTATCTTATACTATAATACGAGGAATGGTTGCCAAGTCGAAAATCGCCCCACATTTCCGACATTTCAACATTCAGCAGAAAAAAATAAGGATAACTTTGATATTTTTACTAAATTTTCTTTCAAAAAAGTACGATTCTAATTTCACTGCTTTTTATTAAGGGGAAATTGTTAATGAAATTTTGAATTTAGCGCTCGTTCGTTAACTAAAAAGATTCGTTCTTTTTGATTTGTCCAAAAATCCAATTTCCAAATATTCAGATTTCCAAAAAAGCATTTAAGGAACTGATTTCGATTATGGCATGTATTGTTTTGATAAATCACAATTGAAAATTTAAATATTCGAGTTAGCTTCGATACCTGTTTTCTCCGAGCGGAGCTCGGTCACCCGCTGGTATAATATAATATTAGCGATAAATAGTGTTAATGAAAAATGTTCCATGCGCTATCAATTTGTTCGAAAACACTCCAATTTTTATCATTACTTACTCTAACGCTTTTGAAACAAAAGTTGGGATTAAACTTGTAGTTTAAGTAGGAAATATAAAAATTAACCAATGTAATAACTCAAAACTACTTAAACTTTTTTTTAAAAAAAAATCTGTAGTTTTAAATAGTTTTGAGTTATTACATTGGTTAATTTTGATATTTCGTTCTCAAATTTCAAGTTTAATCCCAACTTTTGTTTCAAAAAAGTTAGCGTAAGTAACGATAAAAATTGGAGTGTTTTCGAACAAATTTGAAGCGCATGGAACATTTTTCATTAACACTATTTAGCGCTAATATTATATTATATTAACCACCCGAACTCATAAATAAATTAACATAATACTTTACCATTTTGTGTGTCATCTCCTATAGTGTTACTCTTAGTGCCTGTAAAATTATCCAATTGCTAAGGTAAATATTGCAAAAAATCCTTTGAAAGGTCACTGGTCGCCTTAATCGCTTAAATTAATTAAGTGAAATAATGACTTAAAAAATAATGTTCTGACATGCGATCGTAGTTTTCATTTTTTAAATATATATTTTCCTTTTTGATAAGGTTTTCATTTATATGTATTAGGAGTAAAAAATAGCGGTTCATCGCGCTGCATGAGATCAAGTCCCATTTTTTCATTGCGTTATATTAACGGGAGTTCACAGCAAATACTTTTTTTTAATTTAGCAGCCAAGACCATAAAAACGAACACTCCAGAATGGAACGAAACAAAAAGGAACACAATGTCAACGCTTCGTTAATCTCTACCTTGTAACCGCTTTCCCCTTTGTGTACTCACCCTAGTAAGAACAAGCTAACAGAAAGAACCCAACAGTAATCGGAGAAGCCATTGAAGACAAATTCCATTAATTAGATCTTCCGCGAATTTTTGCCAGCTTTCGCACTGCCTTGCCCTCGAAATCGATGTCCGACGAAGCATGCCGGCGAAAATGAGGATTCACCTTCTCAGAAATCGAGCGTAAGGTCACTCGCGTTAAAAAGAATCTGCACAAAAGCACCAGAGTTAATGAAGAAAAGTTAAGACACATTAAGTACACAAGGGTAAGGATTCTCAAAGTCTGGTCATTCTCAAAAGATCAATAAATGCGTCACTGAGCGGGAAGGTATTGTTTACTCTCGACAAAGACACGTGGATTGCTGGTGGAATGCCAATGAATTGATGAATCCCCAGGACACAATAATAAGCTAATGCAAGCAATTTTTAAAGGAATGCTAAGACCGAAAGCCGCAATCTTAATAATGAAGCGAATTGATTAAACTCGGAGATTCAAGCCAAGAGATGAGATCTGTTTAAATATCAGCCGAAATATACAAGCATTTGCTTAATTACATTGTCAGCTACTTTGGTAATTATCTTGAGTAAGATAATGACTCACAAAGGGCTCTTTAATGTATCTGATGACAGCCGAAGAACTCGTTTTTGATTTCCAAAGAGTTAATTAGTAAGCATATAAAATAGAAAAATCAATAATAAGAGATTAAAATGAAATCTGCTATGCATATTTCAATGTATGATGTCAAGACACAATTTCTTGAACGGCCAAGCACCACGTGCTCGTGCGAGTTAAATTATATTTTTATTCATTTTAATCGTTTCATCGAATGAGTCCCTTTTGTATTGCCAAACGATCCAAAAAACTTTGCCTCGCATTTAATGTTTAAAATATATATCTCATTTCCTATTTATTTCATTTCATATAATCAAGAAATCAAAAAGACATTTTTCTAGGTTTTATTTGCTGTAATAATCAACTTATTTAGAAAAAAAATCAGAGCTTTTGTGAATGCAATGGCAATGCGTTATTAAAAGCTGATCTTTTGAGATGCTTGTGTAGATGATAAAATTTTTATTTTTCGCGGACGATTTCTTTGTTGACGCCGAAAACCTCATCCCCAAAACAACATCATGTTCTGACATGATAATAAAGTTTTTATACTTTGACTAAATTTTCCTTTGGCCTTTGGGGAGAACCGAAAAGTTCTTACTTCTGAGAGGAGGAAGCTTCTCCCCTAATTTATTCCCCCTATGAAAATTCAAAAAAGTTAAACCGTAAAACGATCGTATTTTATGTATAAAAAAGGTTATAAGAAGGTTTTTTTTTAAATATAAGTAATTATTCCATAAATTATGGGTAATTATCCTATTAATATACTTAAGATATTTGAAATACATTTGAATAACATAAAATTTAGCATAATTTCTCTGTACGAATATACTTCATATAAAAAATTACAAAATCTCAATTTTTTTTTTCTTATATGGGTTTTATAGAAAAAGTAAAATATTGGAAATTCCGTAATGTTTTGTTTTTTACCAATGATCTTTTAAAAAAGCTAGGAAAACGCAGACCTGCCTAGATTCCAGATTATTTGTAACTCATTAAAATTAATACAAGCCTCGTGCATAGTATTAGTTGCTATTAGAGTCTTTAAGAGACTAGAGGAAATAAAATTGAAAAGAGAAACGTTTCATGATGCTTATATTGTAAAGTACAGGGTGTCCAAAAAGTTCCCGTACTGATGATTTGTGAATTTATTTTAGAAAAACAACAGGTTTAAAAAGAATTATTTTTATGCCAATAATAAAAAGCACTTTTAACATAACTAAGGGGAAAAATACTGAATTTATTTTTATAATAAATGTTCAAAATGTCCACCCCTTTCTTGCAGACAAAGCTGAACTCGTTTGCGTTTGTTTTTCGAAACGCGTTTTAACATGCTAGGAGTGATTTCTTGTATCCTTAGGGTAATTGCGATTTTCAAATCATCTAATGTTTGAGGATCACCTTCATAAACTTTGTCCTTTAAATATCCCCACAGAAAAAAGTGCGGGATGGTCAGATCAGGGGATCGAGGTGGCCAAAAATTTTTGAGATAAGTCGATCGCCGAAAAAAGTTTCAAGCATGTCCATGGTTTCATTACTAGTATGGTAAAATTTAATATACTTGAAAAAAATCATGGACAATGATTTTTTAAATTTGGAGTACGGGAACTTTTTGGACAACTGGTATTTACGCCCATTGTTAAAAATACATGCGTAAGAATGATACATTTTTTAAAAAAAAATGTCTCTCTAATTTGTACTGAAAAGTGTACAATCAATATTTATAAGATTGCAGAAGGTTCCGAATGTTTTTTTATTATATATATGGAACTTTTTGGACACCCGGTACTTTGTTTCTCACGCCTAATATTTACCTACCAAATATCTAATGTAAAATCATCGCTGAAATATTCTGACTCTGTTATCGATTTGTTGTGCTCATTCATTGGTCAAGAAAGGGATAGATAAAATATTGTGCAATACATTCTTACAATTTGGTTATCGTTCATAATATGGATAAGGAATTACTTAATCCACCTCCAAATAAAATAAGAAAGTTAATAAGAAAATGATTTAGATTAATAACAATGTATCTAAATATTTTCAGAAAAGAAATAATCAAGTGTAGTCGTAATGAAAAACTACAACTTTTACTGAAAGAAATGTTTATTAAGAAACTAGCCACCTTTGGCGACCAGTCGGTTCGCAGGATTAATGCTCGCTAATATTTTATGTAGCTGTGTCTCATAACAGGTTTTTCACCAAAATATTTTTAAACCAAACAAATTTTGATAATCATATAATTCATTTATAGTATTATTTTCTTCAGATATTCTGTTCACTGTACTACTCATCTTTATCTTTCTATCCGAGCAATGATTGTCCCGGAATTGATATTCTACTTTAATGGTGGAGGGAAAGGTCTAAAATTCTGTTTTTATAGAATAATGAGATTCAAATTTTCATAAATGCAAACACAGTAAACAAATAAAGACACAATTGGCTTTCAAGAGATGCGAAAGCTTAAAAACAGCTTTGAAAATGCCTCGCACAGATGAAATAATGGTGACACACACACACCCTTCTTTTCTTTCCTATCCTTTTTTTCTTCACTACTTTTCTTTCTATAAACCCTTTTTTCCCTTTGCTATTATTTTTTTTCTTCACTGCCCAGACTTTATTTTGAGCAGGCATAGATTAAATATTCATACCGACTAATAATAAAAGCAACTATTTTCTTTCTTTTTTAAACATCCCGTTATCTATGAATGAAAACCAACTGACTTCGCGTATTTCTTTCGAAACAAATCATAATTTATTACTTCCTGCTATCTTACTCAGTTGGTGTGGGGGAAGGAAATGATTTTTGGCGGGAAAGTAAGAAAAGTGTCGTTTTAACTATTTTCCTCGCAGTTTTTAAATTTTTTCTCACCATAAGAACCATCCTCGTGTCTTAACGAAAATATTTTTAAAAAATTAGCCGAATTGGTCGAGCCGTTCTCCAGTTTTGCGCTTAGCAACGCATTTCGAGATCCATTTTTATTAATATAGATTGTCATAGTGATACTTGGGAGTACGAATATTTGTCCAGATTTGCTCAACAAAGTGGTAAAAAGAAATTTTATACAGGTGTCACTTGAAGGATGATGCAGCTAGAAATTATAAGTAGAACTTTAAATGAAAAGTGAATTGATGAAGAGCGGTTGAAGTGAATATAAAATGCTTAAAATTTGTTTTTACAATTCGATAAGCATTGACTCTTTAAAATAAAGAAAAATGCTAGGCTCATTCAAAAGTTAATTAGTAAATAACAATCTAGAGGTAACAGTAAATAATGTTAAGACCAAAATTCAATCGAGTAATTAAAAAAAAAACTTTAACGCATACAAATTTTTAAAAATTGACCTTCAAGTTGTCAATAAATTCTTGAATGATCTATACAAAACCCATGTTCATAAGAAAAACAACTTTCCAGATATTAATTACCTCTGGTAGAGGTACTGCTACTGCAACCGTCACATCTATGCAATTAAAGCTAATGAAATAAACTATTTATTGGAAACAGACGAGACTGACATTTCCTTTAATTTAATAAATATCCTTGATACGAATTCAGATTCCAAACGAGTCAATTTGATGTTATGAAAGATGTCTCATTATTCCAGACTGACATTTTCAAGTTTATAACATAAAAAAGTGAGGTTTGCATCACATTCGCTGCTGCTTGGAGTTACAGCTGTTTATTGTCATTCCTAAAATGCGTCGTAAATGCCCTTTTAAAGTGCGCTGTCGATATTAAAATTAATAAGCTCAGTTCGCACATCAATAACACAAAAAGAATTTTCTAGGGTTATTTTTCCTCCTCTGATCTAGATTTTTTGAATTTAAATTAGACACAATAAACCAAAATTGATGAGAATATAATAATAATAATCACTAGCTCTACTTTAGAGCTTTAAATATCAACCTCTTTCATTTAATAATACGAAATATGGATTAAGAACTGGCTACGAGTACAAAAATGGTGCAAGTGCAGTTTTAATGTGGCACTCAACCATATTTGAAAAAAAAAAAAATGCACAGCAAATTTCTAATTCCTAGACATCACACCAGGGGTTTGCTGGAAAAACAATCGCACCGAATTAATAGAAGTTCATTGTGTTAAAAAATGTCCGTTGTGTTTGATAGCAAAACTTAAGTTTTTTTGCCCTAAATATAACTAAATTGTACCAAATTATACTACATTAAGCAACCATACCAAAATATTTTGAAATAATCAGATGTACTGATGTCGCCAAAAACCGCATGCAAGAACTTGGTCACTCGTCCTTACGAAAACAGCAGATTACTAGGAAGAAGGGGGGGGGGGCAAAAAAATTTATTCAAGTCCGAAATTACTATTAAATATATAATGAGTTAAACGGAATTAAAATATTCTGTTTGTTGTTGTTACTTATGGCACTTACCATGGACAAGCTTCCGCTGATACAGCAGCAGATTTAAACCGAATGGAGCGTCTTCTGTTTTCGAAGCAGCGCCAGGTAAGGCCTAGAGTACGACTTTATCTACACATTCACCACATTTGCTTGCACATCCCCTTTTTACAGGGGGAGCACATTCACACATCTCACAGATAGCGCACAGAAGAACAACCATACCAGAACCGGGTTTTGAACCCGGGACTCCCAGAACACGAGGAAGACGCGCTACCTCTGCGCCAGAAAGCCGGCTACGTGATACATTGAAATATGCATAGCAGATTTCATTTTAATCTTTTTTTTAATTCTTTACATTTTAATATTACTTATTGAAAACAATGACTTGTACCAAACGAAGGGTTAAAATCAAATGATTTTATATCAACGATAAGAAATCTGGAGGGCATCTTTCACGAACTATTTCGGATGACATTTCCTTTAGAAGCGAACGAAATAACCGTCAAATCAGCCGCCAGACAACCTAATGGCGTCTCGCGTCCAGATATGATTATGACAATTCAGACGCAAGGTTAAATGCGTCCGTTAACAATATTAGCCTTCGACCTGAAACACCACATCAGCTCGGCAGATCGGTAATCACTGGGTGTCATCTCGACGACAACGAACAGCCGAGGGGACACGCTTGAAGAGATATCCACCGGCTGGCAGAACGTCAACATCCACAACGGCCGGAACTACACACCTTTTGCTACCACGCCCGGCAAAGCAGCTGCAAAGCGGGCGACGGCCCGACTTCCGGAAATGTAAACTAGTCATTTTAATAGCAGAAAGTGAAAAATGCGTATTTGAGCGTTGAGGAGAGTTTAAGGGAAAATGAAAATAATAATGTTATTAAAAGGATTTTAACCTTGCTGTTTATTTGCCGAAATGCACAAAGTACACGGAACGTGAGGAAAAATCGGTCCTGTTTTCAACAGAGACTAAGCATGGTGTTTCCGCAATAACGTGAATGAAGCAGAAAGTAATACGTGAGCCTTTAACCCTTTGTAGTCCGAAAAATAATTAGATGCAAAATCATTCACCTAATACAAAGATTTGTTTATTGCTACGAAAAATAAATATACATAATTCTTTTAAGTCGAACTGCTTTAAAGAATTAATCGACATCTCTTAACCATTATGTAGGCGTTTTTAACAATTAAATTTGAAAAATAAATAAATTAAACATCAAATTGACGCACAGTCTTGAATGTCGAGTCAGTGGCGCCATTGGACCGCGAAGGTTTAAAAGGTTTATTTTTTTAAATCATATTATATATATATATATATATATATATATATATATA
>JAOUZG010031479.1:6107306-6141923 GCA_026289955.1 Argiope argentata | reverse complement strand
ATATATATATTAACGTTGTTGATACCAATTTTTCTGAAGATATTTACTAATTAGGATCCCCTACCCTTTCTTATTTAAGATATGCATCAAAAATTCAATGTATAAGATATACTTCCTCATGCACTGAAAAGAGTTCCTTATGGTGCAATAAAACGAGTTTCCCTATTTTCTTAGATTCGTTATAAACATAGTTATCAAAATATAAATTAATAATATTAATTACTTTCACAAGCTCACTGAGACTAATAATTGATTCACAAAAAAAGTGAATTCGTAAATAAAAGACTTGTACAACAAAAGATAGCTTTATTGAATGATGAAAAAATTCTTCCGATGTAACCATGCGAGAAAAATTCGTTAAGGAACGAACGTTTGCGGAAACTACGGATTGAAGTTTTAGAATTCTCATGAAAGAGAACAAAAGCCCTTCCAGTTTCAGATCTAAGAGAATTCGATCAGCTTATGGGAAGGGGAGAAAAAAAAAACTTTAATAAGAAAATCTTTCCAGAACATCATTCGAATTTTTTAAACCATAAAGGAAGTGAATAAACTATGGATTACGTAATATTTCGTTTTCTCGGCAATAAATCTCCACAACAGCATTGTGATCAATTCCCTTATCTTATTAAATTCTGATATTTCCTTTGAAATACGTTAGATAAAAAAAATGAAAAAAAGCTAAAAAATAATACAAAGCAAACAACGTACGAAAAGGTTAATGAACGTTGGTTTGGGAGAGAAAATGCCTCTAAGAACGACGGAATAAACTAAATGGAATTACGATGATAATATTTTGTTTCGTTCTTTTTTTAAAAAAAAAAATACATACCTTAATTTCATTTATTTTGTCAGAATTCGACGAATTGAAAAAGATGAAATTCATAATGGCGTGAATTCAAGTTTTCTGAGAATTGCAGAATACTCACCTTTTGCTAAAAGCAACTAATTTCTGAATGAAAGTACTTCCGGATTTTGGAAAAAGCTATTAAAGTTTTTTTTTTCCCTGTACAATCACGAAACAATCAATTCAAATTTCATTATTTTATAGAACTATTCAATTCTCACACGAGAGTTATTTTATATTACATTCCTGAAATTAATTATTTAGTTTTGCATTTTGGAAATTCCCACACATTTGTGCCATATTTTTAAATAAATAAATTTAATAAATCGGTCCTAATAAATAACTATTACCCTCTTTTTTTTCTTCAAATCATTAAGAGATAAGATGTAAAGTAACGCCAAGAGAAACCAAGTTTAGTATCGTCTGGTACAATGGCAGCTAGACAAAGCATGAATTACGGGAAACTATTTAACTCTGAGAGGACTAATATAAAGTGATGTACTTAACAGAAAAACATAAAAGTGCAGTAATAGTGTATATCCAGAACAATAAAATGAAATGAAATTAATCCGAATCTCAATATAATAAATTTTTATCACGTGGCATCTCTAATTAGAATAAGATAAAAACTCATATTCAGCACAGGTAACATTTATCAGAAATCTCTAATTTAAGAAGTTAAATTATTTATGAACTAGGTATTGATCAAAAAATGAAAACGATAATCGATATTAAATTTAATTTCTCTCAAGAAATTATTTCAGCTCCTTACACTTTTTCTTTTAGCTAACTATTCTTCCCTCCCTTTAACTATTATTCATGCGGCATCGGAAGGACAGTGGCCTTGTGACGTTTCTTAAGAGTAAATAATAGTTAACGACCTTTTAGTGCAATATGTTTAAATAATTATTTGCACACATCACATGTATATATATGTAAAAAGATATAAAGTTATTTCAGCATTAATGGGAATTTCTTTTCAGTTTTCTGGGGATATATTCCACGAAACACATCACACACACACATCGTTTTGCCACATAACACCACGCGTCCCCACGTCACGCCATCACAGCTTCTCCCGTTATCGTTTTTTTTTTTTAACATAGAGGACGCTAGTTTGTACAGCATCGATAGAGAGCATTTATATCCATCCCTCTTTAATGCCGCGTTTGCACCTAACCACTTAGGAAACGGCAAGTAGACAGCACATGCGCAGAATGGACGAGATTTAGTTTGCCACAGTTCCATTAAGATAAATTCAGGTATTCTATGCTTGGTTATATAATGCTATTTTGGCATCCTTGAATTATTTTTTTAAGAATTAAAACTTCTATCAGAATTATGAATATTTAAACAAAGAAATGAGGCCAAATAAAAAGGTTAACATACTTAAATTTGGAGAACTAATGAAAATTAAGTGGGGAGAAAAAAGGACACAACCTCGCATCATATGTAAACAAAGATCAAAAGATGTCGGAATTAGTCTATGATAAGTGATCCCCGTGAGTGAAGTCACGCCAAAAAAAACCTCGCCGAATTCTACAAACGCATGCGCAGTAAGAAAAATACAAAACAATACAGCGGATTGTAGTTGTCTCAGCGGGACAATTACTTGCCATTGGCCGAAGAGCACTTTTCAGCCTTTCTACGGGTGCGCTGCCTACTTGCCGAGGCAAAATTTTCACTGCCCCTTTTTTATAACTGGCTGAGTATAAACCCGGCATAACCTTCGACCATTAGGCCATTAAAAGTGACTACTTAAAAGATGTTGTCGTTACTAATGGCACTTGCCATGGACAAGCCCTCCCCCTCGCTGATACAGCAGCAGATTTAAGCCGAAAAGAGCGTCTCTTGTTTTTGAAGCAGCGTCAACTAGAGCCAAAAGTACGACTTAGCTACACACTTACCACATTTGCCTGCACAATCCCTTTTTACAGGGGGGAACACACATTTCACAGATAGCACACAGAAGAACAACCATGTCCGAACCAGGACTCCCAGAACACGAGGAAGACGCGCTACCTTTGTGCCAGAAAGCCGGCACTTAAAAGATGTTCATATCAAAATTCTGGAAAACATTAAGACAGAGTTCAATACATGCACTATTATTAGACGCCTGGAAATGGTACTGAACGGTCATCGTATTCCATCAATCCTTATAAATATCAATTTCAAGCAGACATTTATGTGATGGCGAAGTATTTTTACAAACATAATCACACTGATGTAATTATAATAATCTGTCGCCCCCACCTAGAAACATCGGGATAAAGCAATGATTTGCAGGTGATTCTACCAGAAAAGACATTAGTATCCTTTGAAACAGGTTTTAAATTTCAAAGTTCGTTTAAAAAAAAAGAGAGAACAGTTAAAAGGAATGTCAAATCATTCTATACGATTAAATAAAATCGATCGCATCTTATTAAAAAAATGATCCGATTTATCACTGAATCTTCAAGAGACTAGAAAGAGAGGCACGATAAGTAGTTACGATAACTGGGAAGCGATTCGATAGATTATTGTCATATGAATAACGTAATATTAAAAAAGCTTTTTAAAAAAAATCCATTTGAAATGCTTTTTTTTCCCTTGCTTTTTACGCATGTACTTGACCTTCGTTCCACCGACTTCCGTCGTATATGAATAATTTTAAAATGTGTGTCATGATCTGATCGTTACATTCCATATTCTTATCTATAAAGAGTGGAAAATAAAATCAAAAAACGGAGGTTCTTAAAAGAGATTCTTGGAGTTTTCTTGCGTGTTGGAATGGTAAATACATCACGCTTTCCTTATAATTTCGATTCGCAGAGGAAAACAGTCGCTTTTCTGGAATGCGCCTTTTGTTTCGATATCCGAAATGCGCAAATTTATGATCCCGTTCATGTAAATTTGACCATTTTTCTTTGTCCTTTAGGGATCGAAGGAATAATATTGCAGTCATTGGTGTTACGTCATTTTTCTCTGGCTGCAAATACGTTTTTTCCTTATGTAGCTGTAATTGCAAAATGACCAGGATTCCGGCATCTTGCATCATAAAACCACACCCAACGAATTCAAAACTTTTATCGTAACTGGGAAAAACACCCGACTGTAAAGGCTTTGTTTCATATAATCAAATCGTAGAAAAAAAAGTAATAATAAACGGACTGTAAAGAATACCTGAATTTTCAATAGTGGGAAAAATATTTTTTTGCAGAGAAATATCAAAACTTGCAATGGAGGACTAACCCCTTGCTCAACATTGACAAGTGTTGAGTGATGATAATTTTGGACAAAGCACAACTATCATAAGTCTCACACAAACTCGTGGAATGGTGATCGGACAAAACATGATCACAAGCCAGGCTCATAGAAAAAAATCGGACCATATGTGCTCTATATAGATTAGGATAGTCTTTGTATGTCATTCAATCATGCAGGGTTACTTTTCTATGTAAATATGCAAGTAAATAACAATTTATTATTATAAATGGTTTGCTTGAAATACGTCGCTTTTAGACGTTATGTTACCATATTCTTTTTTGCGACATCCCACAAGCTGACTCCAGGGAATTTCATTTTTTATGTGTTATTTGTTTTAGAATATTCGATACAAAATCTATATGAAGTATGATATTTCCCATCTTTTCTAAATTATCGTCCTGGGTTATACCTTGCACTTCAAAACTGCTGTTCATTCACAGATACAGAAATCTCTGCGCTTTTGCACATGTAATAAGAGATGCTCATTTCCTTCTGTTACTAAAAGGGGGTTGAGGGAAACAGTGACAGATGGTTTACATTTATATTAGGAATATAAGATGAAAGGAGTACAATATCGTTAAAAGAAGTTTTATTCTACACGAAACATTTAAGTAACAAATCCGTTCTATGTAAACACGTTACGTGCGATCAGAGAGAATTCGCTCAAATACTCACTAATCTCGACTCGTTTGCTATCCTCACTTGATACTAAGCTATTCTATGGAGTGAGACAATCACAGAAGTTTTTAACAGGAACGCCATTGGCCCAATAGAACTATGCCAATATTCTCGAATATTCGGAATCTCTCATTCATGACATAATACGACTATCTTCTTTAAAAGTAGACTTACTGTGCTGGGGAGAAACATTGCAATTTCTTAACTAAGCCAATAATCAAGTTAATGTTGTTAACTTTTAATGCTTAATTTATTAATTTTATTAACTTAATATAATTTTGGTACTTAAATTACAACTAATTCTTTCTTTTGAAAAAAAAAAAAAGATGAGACGGTAGTTTTTACTTATGCTTCAAAATAAATAAATTGTGCAATGATCTTACAAATGATTAAACACTAAACTAGTAATCTGTTACCTAACATGTGGTATGACACAGCTAAAAGTCATGCTTTAGTTTAGCATACCCCATCCATTAATGAACAACCGAGTTGTGGAAGTCATGCTACGAGAGCAGATCAATAAACACACACTAATAATAATAATAAATAACGATATGGACTATTTTTCAAAAGGATTCTTCCCCAATGCGATAAGTATTTTACACAAATATATAAGATGCTATTGTTGTTACTAATTACACTTGCCATGGACAAGCGCGCCGAAGGCCGTCAGCAATTTTAAGCCGATTGAGCGTCGCTTGTTTTGAAGTAGCGCCAACTAAGACCAAGAGTACAAATTTAGCTACTTCATGCGTTACATTCGCTTGCACAACCTCTTTTTACAGAGGGTCACATCCACACACCTTATAGGTAAAATTCAGAAGCACAGCCATGCCCGAACCGGGACTCGAACCTGGGTCGCCCAGATCACGGGGAAGACGCACTATCCCTAAACCAGGACGCCGGCAATATACAAGAAGTGAATGCAATCTCAAAAAGTTCAGACGCCGATGGAATGAAAGTAAATCCAAGCTCGATTTTGTTGTTTTTCTTCTTGACTCTTCGATACTTTCAAACGTTAATTTAAGGACTTCTGCCAGTATAAATGACGAGGAAACATTATTATCCCTCAGACAACCACCTATGAAACATATCTTACTTGCGTATTCGTATGGCTTATTACGTTTGAATTCTCAATATAAAAAAAGAACACCGACGAAAATGTTCCGCTTTTTAAAAAAATTAAGTAAACAGATACGTTCGGCTGTTCTGGTCGCATTGTGTCCAGACCCATAATTAAATTCTTTTTATATCTAAAATAATAATTCCAGGTAAATCCGACAGGAAAGATATATTCGGTTCGAACCCATTAGTGATGTCATTTGATTGTGTAAATTTAATAGCCACAGGTGTTTGGGGATAGCAAAAACGAATAAAATGCGTGACTGGAATGCTTTTAGCGAAAAACGGTTTGCGAAATACTTCACGTGCCACCAATTCCTATTTCTTTTTCCCATTCATTAGAAAAATTGAATTGAGAGGGGGAAGATTGGATCGAGATTAGATCTGCCGCACAATGCTAATGTGCCATCCGTTGCCGTCATTTGCATTACACCCTCTCAATGTTATCTCGAAGAAAATGCCTCTTTTGTTGCGAGCGGGCGACTCGGTTTCCTACTTCCTTCTCCGCAGTGGAGACACGGTGCAAGTTATACAGCAATACCGATGCTACAAATGACTATGAATATTTTTTTCCCATTTAATAGTTTTCGTGTATTAAATAATTTTGTCCATTGTTATAATCTGAAATACCCGTAATGCGTGCAACTTTGTCACACGTGTTCTGAAACTGCCAGTTCCTTTTATAAAGTAATTTGAAAAGATAAATTTCAGTTATCAGTAACCTCACTTGAACATTCCATTCTGAAATAAAGCGAGGCTATTTTAGAGCGGATCTCGCAATTTTGAAATATGGTCAAATGATGAGGATGATACCTGAGCTTCCCTTCTCCTAACTTCTGCATCATACCAGTGAAAGGATGTTTGAACCTCAAAATCAAATTTAGAAGACACCAAGTTCTCATTTATGAAGAATCTGGTAACCTGGTCATGGGTATCGGGTACTCAAAACTGGTAGTCTAGGTCACGAAGTTCATATTTAAATAATAAGATCAATAATAATATTCTAAAATTACATAAATAGTTGCAACTGTAATGATTCTTTCCCTCACTATGAGACACCTGTTTGACCGTTATGACATCCGGTCAGCTGTGGGGTGAACTGTGTGACTCTCTGTCTCTCTCTCTCTCTCTCTCTCTCTCTCTCTCTCTCTTTGTAATTGCTCCAGAAAGGAGACTCCCCCCCCCTAATGGGATTATTTGGACTTTCAGCCGAGTCCAGATAATGAACCACGCGTGCGTTTGCCGTAATTCCAATGAAATAAAACGTATCTTAAAAGAGGAAGAGTGTCAAAACCTTCGGATGTAAATTTTTTCTTTATTGTGGAGGGTCAGCTAAGAGGGCGGATAATTAACGAACATTCCTACGATCAACTGGGGATGTTTCTGAATAAATATTGGGTAGAAGGCATCTCAAGCGCACCAATGCGCAAATGAGAGGTGGAGTTTTGACGAAAGATAAAATGCAAGATTTTGGAGGAGAGATCTGCTGAGGAGTCCTAGGGAGACTTCGTAATTTAGAGGTTTTTGGGTGATCGTCGCTTGAAAGAAATGAGAGAAGATTGGTGTTAATCGAGCTTCTGATTTAAGATCCACCCAATGATTATTGGTGGATCCCTTGAGCTACCCCTGTAGCAGCCTGATGCGCTTAAGGGCCTCTTGGCTTTTCTTACGGGGTTGTTCTTCGAAATTAATCGAGGAACTAACCATGCTTAACTGTTAACTAATGTGCAATTATTATCAATCTTATTAACCTAAATGAGAACGAGTTGTTTTTATTGTATATAAGGATGTTAATAAAGAATTTATCTTTAAACGGTACCCTCTTATTTGATCGGACAGGATCAAGAAATTACACAACTATCTTTGTTTAATTTATTCTTAATATTAAATATTAATTAATGTAAATCTTAGTTCATTTTTATACTTATATGGAAACAGTTTTAAATATTAATATAATATGTTGGAGAACATTTCAAAATTTATATGTTGATTTTATGAGTTTTCCTCCAAAAAACAGTTTAGTAGTTTTTAAGTTTTATTATTTGGGGTTAAAATAAAATTTCTGGGCTTTGGGAAAAAAAGCAGGATTTATTAATGAATGTAACATAAATGCATTTCCAAATTAAGATATCAGCCCGGAGTGCTATTAATTTCAATCGTTGCCCATTTTAAATAAATAGAGATAGACATATTATTTGGAATTAATGTCCCCAGAGGCGTAAAATGAATAAATTTAATCATTTCATATGGTCCACTGTTGAATTACTATGTTCATAGATAAAATTCCAAACATACTCTTCAAATTGCTGGTGGTTGTTTATGGCACTTTTTTAAGCCCTCTGACAGTCAGCAATTTAAACCGATTGAGCGCCTCTCGTTTTCCAGCAGCGTCAACTAAGGTCAAGCGTACGACCTTTGCTATTTACGCGTCACAACCCTTTTTACGGAGCGGACTTCATTCATTCATAGACAGATCGCTATTTAGATCTGGAACAGAGAACTATCACCTCTGACCCAGCACCCCTCCCCCCAGAAGTATTACTCTCGACGCGGAGGACTTAGTGACCACGACATATTTAACGAACACCAGCCACCACATACTCAGGGAATCTTCGGCCGGCGAGGTTCAAACTCTCAATCTAAGGAATACGAGTCCAACGCTCTACCAACAAGGCTATGCTTTCCCCTCTTCAGATTTGATAAGGTGTACCCCCCAAAAAAATCGAAATTGAATTTTCAAGCGAGTATAACATTTTCCATATTTCGTATACAAGAAATAAAAATATTTATCAATATTAGAAATTTTATAAGTTGACTAGCCCCCTTTGGTGACCAGCTGATTCACTAGGAAAACTGCTTGTGTATAAATTACATCTTTAATGCATATCCTTATGTCCATGATTCTCTTAATGATATTTAGCTAATAAAATTGAATCCCATGACTTTCAGAGGCAATAAAAAGTTAAGTGCCGGAGTAATTTATTTCAAAAATTGCAAGTTGTTTTTTGAGGTAATATAATTTCATTTTCAAATTCCTCATATTAACGATTTAGAACAATGGAAGAAAATGATACGATTAAATATTTGATGAAACAATGAAAACTATTTGAACGCCATTGTGACAATGACATCTATTGTTAAAAATCATGCGAAAAATATTTTTAAGTTCAGGGAAAGTCGCATAGTAGTAAAATGCATCATTAAAAAGATATTAGCCAGTTATTATAAAGCCATTTTTAAAATTTCAAAACAATGAAAAAAAAAGATTAAAATAAAATCTGCTATGCATATTTCAATGTATCACATGTCAAAACATCATTTCTTGAACGGCCAAGCACCACTTGATCGTGTGAGTTGAATTATATTTTTATTCATTTTAAGGGTTTCATTGAATGAGTCACTTTAGTACTGCAAACGATCCAAAAAAAAACTTTGTCTCGCATTTAATGTTTAAAAAAATATCCCATTTCCTATTTATTTCATTTCATATAATCACGTGCTCACAATGCCATTTTTTTGGGTTTTATTTGCTGTAGTCATTAACTTATTTTTTTAATCAGAGCTTTTGTAAATGCAATGGCAACGTGTTATTAAAAGCTGATTTTTTTTGAGATGCTTGAGCAGATAAAATTTTTAATTTCCGCCAACGGATTTATGTTGACGCGAAAAACTTCATCCCCAAAACAACATCATTCTCAGATATGAAAAAAATATTTTGTATTTTAATATTTCATAAATTTATGTTTAGAAGCAGTCAAAATTCCTTTTAATTTTTATTCAAAATTTCAATAACAGAAGTCAACTAGTCATTTTTTTAAGTATGTATAAAGAGTATGCAAGTTTAAATCGCTTTTTAATCTGTCAATATTTCGTGTGCAAATATATTTTTGGCTTGGAAAAATGATGTTTTATTGGTTCGAAGAGTATCATTATTTTTAAATAAAATGGTGGTTATTTGTTTATGATTATTATTTGTGAAATAGTTAAAACGATTCTTTCGAATTTGCATTGGCGGATTTTTCTGATAATTGTATGCACAGAATTTGGCAACTCTCAGTGGAATGATATTGTATCAGAATGTCGGTACATACACTTTCTTTTTTTAAAAAAAAATACATATAAAAAGCTATTTTTATAAAAACCACGCAAAATAAATATACCTTAATTTTATAATGATCTTCCTATGATATCGTTTTATCGACAGAACCATTGAATAATGCATGATCGGGGTCTACTGCATTTTCGTTCAAGAAACTAATGCACAAAAAGAGGAGGAAAAATCAGCTCATGCCGATCACCCAAAATAAGGCAGAGAAGAAAAAAAATCCCTTTTCTAACGGTCCATGTCGAATATATTCCCCGAAAAAGAAAATATCCCCGCTTCCCGTGGGTTATTGACTGGAAATCATATTTTCCTATTAGAGCTATCAATGTTTCACGATCCGGCGAAGTCATTACCACTTTCTACGCGCTCAAAATCACAGCCCCGAGCCAGTGAAAGCGATCGACAGGGAAAGTGTGATCCCATTTGGGTCAGGCACCGAAGACCATCAGCGAGCAGGCCCGATATAAAAAGATAATTTTCGCTCGCGAGATAAAGGAAAATGGGTGTGGTTTCACAAGTATCTTTCTTCTTACCTTCGGTATGAAATAAGCCTTTAACTTCTTCTGGAACAGGAAATCTTTTGGGACAATCAGTGCCGTGCGATACCGATTTCATTCCGTTGTTTACCCATTCTATTAGAGTGAGTGAATCGAAGTTTAATGCGGGGGCGGAGGGGGAGGGAAATCCGTACGTGCTTTGAATTAAGATAAATCAGTTTTTTTCCTACAAAAATATTTATTCGGCGAATTAAAAATAATGGCACTTTCAAAAGCTGGTACATTATAAGATCAAAATTAAAAAAATAATCCAGAAATTACAATTGGATGAGAAATATTGCATGTACATATAATGAAATGTCTTCATATAAAATATATATTTAAGCCAATCGTTATAATACGCCGTTTTGACACTACCTCAATTATTTTTACATTTCTTTTCAATTTTTAAACAAATTTCTCTTTAAAAAATTTTAAAGAATACAATCCTGAGAGATTTAATTAAAAATCTGAAATTAAAACACATTTCTCACGATTTTTTTTCTTTTTTTAAAGTTACCTTTTTTTTTGGGGGGGAGGCAAAAAAGACTATTACAGTCTAGTTAATAATTTTAGTCTATGTATTGTATTTGTTTAATTACAGCAATACATTCAACAATGACGACTGTATATATATTTTTTTATTATCATGGCAGAACATGTTTTTCGGATGAGGTTTTCGGCGTCAAATTATATATATATATATATATATATATATATATATATATATATATCCGTAGGCGAAAAATAACAATTTTATTATCTGCACGAGCATCTAAACAAAATCAGCTTTTAATAACGCGTTGCCATTGCATTTACAAAACATCCGATTTTAAAAAAATAATTCAATGACTACAGCAAATAAAACTGAGATAAATGTCATTTTGAGCACGTGATTACATGAAAAGAAATAAATAGGAAACGTGATATTTTTTCGAACAATGAATGCGAGACAAAGTTTTTGGGATCATTTGCAATACTAAAGTGACTCATTCGATGAAACCATTAAAATGAATAAGAATATAATTTAACTCGCACGAGCACGTGGTGATTGGTGTTCAAGAAATGATGTTCTAACGTGAGGTATTGAAATATGAATAGCAGATTTCATTTTAATCTTTATATTCATTTTGTAAATGTTTTTTTATACAGATTCGATGGAAAGAAATATTTATATTGTTATTCCAGATTGTACTTAAATCTTGCAATTATCAATATGTGTTCAATTATTTTAAAAAATGAAATTTAAAATTTGGAAATTATTTTAGTATATAAGCACAGCTTTCTGAAATGATTATAATATCTTATTAATCTGCAAAAATACCATCAATATTGCTACTATTGAAGAGTATATGTGAATTCATTCAATTGAAAGGACAAAGAGAACACTATTTTAAACAAATTTTTCTTCAAAGAAAATAGTTCGATATTTTTTTAAAAAAAACTTAATTGGTATTAAAACTTCTAATTATTTTTAGTCTGAAAAATATTCGACCAGAATCAGAAAACAAATTTATTTACAAGAAATAAAAGTATCCCACTTTGAAATGTCATTCCTAAATTTGTCATACTTTTCTTCCAGATTTAAAGAAGCGGAAACAGGATGTTCCGCCAGATTCCACTTTTCGCTCTCCAACTGTACTTCGCATGGGAAAAATAAATATCTGGGTGTCATAAATAATTCTTACAAATAAGGCGATGGGAACTTCTTCGGTTCCGCCGCGTTAAAAATGGTCGAAAAGAGTGTCATCCACGTGAAAAGGGGAATTTCGCCAAGGTTGTCTTTGTGTTTTAAATTTATAACTTCAAAAACAAGAATATTAAATTTAAAAAGAAAAACGGCATTTCACATAAAAATGCAAATTGTATTTCATATAAGAATTAAATATTTTATACGGAAATAAAGAAAAAGGACGATGGTATTCTCAAACTTTTAGACATTTCGACCCCCTTTTTAGACTAAGTATTTTGGCGACCCCCGCAAAGTTTTAACTCTGTCTAAAATTTAGACAGAGATTTTGAAAACTTTACACGTACTCAAGAGTCCGTAGAGTATGTATCGGGTATTGGCGCCACATCCCTTGACACTTCATCTTTCTCCTTACTAGTATCATCTCATCTCGAAACTTTGAACAGTTTACAGATTACATTCCAGTAAAGGATATGATTGGGATTGTGCGGATAGTCAATACGTTCAGTGAGCAAGCCGTAACAAAAGCTGAGCTAAGTGTCCGTCATCATGATCAACTGGTAGAGATTTCGAGTGATCAGTCAGCTAAAGTAACTTTTAACATAGCTTATATCGACAAATTTTGGATACGTATTAAAAAGGAATACCCAGAATTGTTCACAACAGCATTAAACACTTTGATGTCATTTTCTACATCTTACAACTGTGAACAAAAATTCTTCATAATGATAAATTTAAAAACAAAATCAGGGAAACTATTTGACACTGGAAAATGACATCGTTTTGTGTGTTACAAAGCTCATTCCAGACATTAAAAAACTGGTTCATTCCAAGCTTTTGCATTCCATTAACAAATAAAACACAAAAACCAACTTGTATGAGTATTAAAAGCTTTATGTGTACTCTTATTTTTTAATGAAACCACAGTAGTACATTAATTTTCTTTAAACTTTTCTTCCACATCTGGCGACACCTGGGGAGGGGGGGGGAAGTCGCGACCCACCTTTTGAGAACCCCTGGTCTAATCAATAAAGAAAAAAATGTATACATACATCATCGGTAAGTTATGTTGGAAGCAGTTTTAGACATATCAATGCTCATTTCAAGAATAAAGGTTATAACAAAGATATCTCAACAATTATTAAGTTCCAATTACTCTACATATTATTTATAATATTGTTTTTTGGCTATAATTTTAAAGTTTTTATGCATAAAATGTCTCACCCTCCTACAAAGTTAAAATTACTATGCTAACTTACATGGGGCAACCTGATTTTTGTAGTAGTAATAGTAATACTAATAATAAAGGATATTCAGATCTAAAATACCGAACATCGTAGTCTTAATTTTAGATAATTTTAATACGAAAGGTTGCAATTGCAAGGTTGAATAAATATCAAAACATATCCAGGGCACGACTTAGTGTAGTTGGGGCCCAGAGCAAAAACTTTTTTTGCCCCCCCCCCCCTATGCTTCACTACTTTAGTTATAAAGATTCAATAAATGAGGAAACAAAATAATATTTATATTCGATTCCCCCCTCCCTAATTATATGGGGCTCGGGGCAACTGCCCCGTATGCCCTTGCCTTAGTCAGGCCCTGAACATATCCTCGCAAAACCTTATATTTAATAATGACGTAAAGATTTCTTCAATTTTTAATTCACTTCAGACGTTTGAATTTCTTCCTCTCCCCCCTCCAACGAATACATTCAATAGTAATAATAAAAAATTTCACTCATTACGTTAAACGTGAATTGCATAGTTGCATTAAAAAACTGTAAAAGGTTTATTACGATCCAATATATGTGCTAATATTAAATTATGAATTTTTGTAAGACAAGGGTGGTCAAATGCCACCACTTATATAAGTATACTTTCAGAATGAATGAAAAGTGATAAACAAAGTTGTTAACATTCAACACCCAAAAGAAAGGCGATAATACAAAATTTCCGTCATTCTACAACTGAATCGCGAATGATTAAATTTATTAATAATCTTTTCTAACGAAGTTTCATTAAACAATTTTTTATCAATCTTTTTGCAGCACAGCTTTTAATTCAAGGCATAAAGAATTAAAACATATCAAAATTATTCTATTTTGTTTTGTATGATTTCCCACTATCGGAAAAAAAACAATCCTTTCATCGATATATCACGAAATTCTTAATCAAATTAATCATGAGCATTTCAGCCACGTCATTCTGACAAACACAAACACCGGCTCGAAATGAACTGACTCCAAATCAGTGATAGCATTTCCAGGAATGTGATTTAGCACAACAGGTGACTGACCTTATAAATAAGTCTACAAATGGCATATCAAATGACTCCAACTATATGTATGGCAGGAAACGTCTGATTTGCAGGACCCTTTGAATGGTCATGGATTACAGAAATCAATTGGCTACAAGTATTAATAACCATTCAAGAATTACTAGATTTAAAAAAAAAGGAAAAGGAAGGAAATACTTAATAGTTCAGTTATCAGCAAAATGTTAGAATCCAACATTTGGTGGTATTTTTAAATACATTACGACTGATTTTACCACTTTGTGTTAGATGCACTTACGGTGTTACATTTATTCGTCAAATCCAGGAATGCACAAACTATTGCCAAAATTGGCCCGCGTTGCCTTTGAAGTTGGTCCAAGATGGTGCCAATAAAATAAAACTAATTTAAAAGGAAATGAGATTTTTTCTAATAAAGAGGGAAAAAATCTGATACGAAAACGATTCTACATCAGAATAAATAATTTACAGTTGTTCATTAAGTTTATTTATTTTTTATGACGCAACTTTTCAGTTTGTTCCCTTCATGGCTACCTTCGAGTTTTCGTATAGGAGAAGGTCGCGGACGTGAAACATTACCACACATGAAAATGCAGTTAGAGGATCAAATTCAAATCTTGCGTAATGCATTTGATGATTGGAACTTTTCAATGCCTGAAAACCAAACAAAAATTAAATCTAGTGGATGAGGGTATGCAGATAACCCTTACTGATTTACAAAATTCTGATTTTTTTTCCTTCAAAAATCTGTTTAATCCTTAAGTGTAGACATACGAATGCCTTTCTGTCATTTGCATTACTGAACATTTATTTTTTTTAAATACCTGCTTAATATCATTAATCATCTGAATTTTATAATTAATTTCATAAAAAAGTTAAGTTGAAAAGCATTTTTTAATACCATATTTCAAAAAGAAACTGATATTAGAATTTTATAAGGATTTACCCGAAATTTTCATGCTTAAAGCAAAATGCAGCTGCATGAGCAATTTTCTTTGGCAACACTTATATTTGTGAGCAAACTTTCTCACTAACGAATTTAAATAGGACTAAAATACCTAATGGCATAAAACCTTACCAGTATTCAACTAAATGTTTGCATTTAATTTAACTTGTAGCTAATCAATTTGATCAAAGGACAATCTATAAAAGTAGTATGAAATATTCTGAATTTCAGCTAAAAAAATAATCGTAGAAAACACACAGGGAAATAACATACATATCTCGCTTCTAAGAAATGCTTTTTACCCATAAATGAATTTATATCCCCATCTTTCCTTTCCACCTCTCATGGCGATAACGCCAACTTTCCTCGGTACCTAGCCAGGTTCTTATTCAATCCACACCACCGATTCAGTGCAAAAACAACTAATTCCTATACAGTCGCACAAAGTGATAATCAACTTCAATGAATATGAAATGCCTTGTCATTCAGTGTCGTCACGTACACTTTCCATTGAATAACTTTCAGAGCTATACAAAGAATGGGAGAGGGGGGGGTTCACACATAATACAAAGAGGCATACTTCACAAAACACACACTCAAAAAAAAAAAAGTGCCTGACCTTCCAGAAACAAATGAGGACCTTCAACAGCAACAAAAAAATGGCGTCTCTTTTCGAGAACAACTGGATTGGCCCCAGGCCTACAAAGGTTTCAGTCTTCCGTCACAGGATTAAACGTTACGTCAAAATGCACATAGTGAGCGACATTGTTGTAGACTGGGATACGGTAGGAGAGATCTTCCTTCCACGCGGTGTAAGATGGACAGATGGGGAGGGGAAGGACCGTCATTGTCTGACTTTTGAAAGAGTTTGGGCTACCTCCAAAGAAAAAAAATTTGTCTTATCTCCAAATCCCAAAACGGAGATATCCCATCGGCGAGCAGAAATACAAGTGGATTTGCACATGAGTAGCCATAAAGACCTTCCAAAGCTTATAAGGTTCGAATAAAAGTGGTTAAAATGAAATCACCCAATATTATATTACTGACTGTCTGACTGACAGAGAGAGACAGACAGACAGAGAGGGAGAGAGAGAGAGAGGGAGGGAGAGAGAGAGGGAGGGAGAGAGACAGACAGAGAGGGAGAGAGAGAGAGAGACGAGACGAGACAGAATACCAGATGTACCAATAGAAGGATATGTTACTTGAATTATATTCTTTCTTCTTAAGTGAAAAACTTGAGTCCAACCTTTGATTACTTTACATGGTACTTTAAAACACACGTTTCATTTTTGTTCCATGTCTCTCTTTGTCTGTCCTAGCACCCCAATTGCCTCAATAAGCATAATGAATGAACTGGAAGAAATATACCGGGTGTCCAAAAAGTTCTCGTACTCCAAATTTAAAAAAAAAAAAAAATCATTTCCCATGATTTTTTTTCAAGTATATTAAATTTTGCCATACGAGTAATGAAACCATGGACATGCTTGAAGCTTTTTTTCGGCGATCGACTTATCTCAAAAAGTCTTTGGCCACCTCAAACCCCTGATCTGACCATCCCGGACTTTTTCCTGTAGGGATATTTAAAGGACAAAATTTATGCAGGTGATCCTCAAACAATAGATGATTTGAAAATCGCAATTACCCAAACGATACAAGAAATTACTCGTAGCATGTTAAAACGCGTTTCGAAAAACATGCGCACACGAGTTCAGCTTTGTCTCCAAGAAAGGGATGGACATTTTGAACATTTATTATAAATGTAAGTTCAGTATTTTTTCCTTAGTTATGTTAAAAGTGCTTTTTATCATTGGCATAAAAATAATTCTTTTTAAACCTATTGTTTTTGTAAAATAAATTCACAAATCATCAGTACGGGAACTTTTTGAACACCCTGTATAATATAGCAAGGAAGAGAGTGTGTCTTTCCAATATCTTTTTACAATCATTCTTATTCATTTTCTCATAGAAATATGTACAGTCTTAACGTCGCTTACTTTTGAACTTAAGCTTCAATATGATTAGACTTGGACAAAAACTTTCTTTAAAAAAATAGACACCACTACAGAAATTTTTTACTGAGATTTATTCTTAACATATTAAGGACCGTAAAGAAATCTGTAAGACATACGCCTGGGACCGCACGTTTAGGGGCAATCTTGTACATTCTAAAATCATCAAACGAGAAAACTCGTGAGTGGTCCGAAACAGATGAGACGTGAAACACGAGGAAACTCGTGAGTGATCCTTAAAGACTTAATTCAAAGGAGGGGGAGTTATTTGTAAGTGTAATATCTTACACAAAAACAACAAACATAAATAAATGAAAGTTTTTATTAAATAAAAATTTCACTTCTACATTTTAAAAATATATATACGATAGAGGATGATGTACTAATTGTACTTACATTACAACCTGCATAAAAATGCACGAATCTTTATATATATGGTATTGTAAATTTAAATTAGGAAATAATAAAATGACTGCCTTTAGTCTATAATGCAGAATCCAATACAGACTAAAATGCTGCATTTTTATCAGCCACTACATAATTAAAACATGATTATTAAATACTTAAAAGAGAGGTTTAGTACCAATGCTGTGTTTAAATGAAATTCCTAACGCATAAAAAAATAACAGTTTTACCACATATATATGGACGCCTATTATATTTATAATATGGATATAGCGTAAATTAAGCACCCAATAAAAATTTTCTTAAAGAAACAACCACATAAAAACACAGGGACAAATTTTCAGGAGGTTAAAAAAATAAAGTTATTTCGAAATTTACTCGGAGAAAATTTTTTACTAACATAAAAATAAAGAAATGCACTGATATTCGTAAAAATGAAGATAATAATAAAATAATAAATGAGCCAATTCAATTACTTGAACACAAGAGACAGCACAATATCTATTACATCAAAAACGTCAGTGTGGCTCATTCTCATTTCCATTAAAATGCTCTCAAAATAACGAAACAGCAAACGCAATTTAAAACGCCCAGTAATTTATTTTAATAGAAGTGCTTTGAAATCCTATTCGTTGATAAACTGCCATAAGAGAGGAGGTCTGAATGATTTATCCAGACAAGGCGAAGGAAAAGATTTAGCGCATGAATTTATTTAATTCAAATCCATTAAATTTATTACAGCTTTCAAGAGAGAAAGATTTATTTAGAACGTAATAAAATATTCTGATTCACTTTGCGAACGATTTTTTTAATTTACATAAATTATGAGCAATAAATAAAAGATAAATTTACGTACATGATTTATACCAAGTTGTCTGAATGCTTCGGCTTCGACTATGTGTGAATTATTTTCTCAGTAATATGCTAGACAGCCATACATCTAAAATTTTAGGTAGGGTGGTGTGAGGGGGGGTAAGCATTTTCTAGTTAATAAAATAATGCATACAGCTATTTTTTTTTTTTTTTCATCGCTCTAAATGGCAAGTCTCGTCAATATTTGCTTAATTCCTACAATTTAGTTTTAAATTATCAGATTCTTTTTAAATCAAGGAATTTTAAGCGTACAGCATTTATATCGACTTTTAAGCTCCTGGTAATACTAAGAAGGGGGGGGGGGAAGCGAGAATATAATTCTAAAATTTATATGTAAGAAAGATAAAAATACAAAATTGTTTCGACTTCAAGAATAAGTTTAATGCTTCAGTAGAGTAAATATTCTAGAACAAGTAATTTATGCATTTTAATTTGCATCAGATTGTTAACTGTAGAACGTATCTAGCATTGTGGAATTAATCTATTCATTATTTGTTGGTTCAAATTTTCTGTATTTTGTTTTGTCAACTGTGATAATTTGTATCGTATCGTGTTGTTTGTATCGTTATCGTTTTTGTTGTGTATATAATCGAATTGCTTCTACCTTTGCTTTCGTAGTAATAAAGTGATGAAGGGACATTAATACGGTGTATTTCACTAACAAGCATTCTCTTTTAAGCGCACTTTAAAATACTTGGGAAACAAAGAAACCGCTGAACATGCTCATCTATACAATCTACAGTATATATTTATTTGTACACATTTATTGGGATATTATTTATAGGTATGAGTTCAGCACTGTCACAGATCTGACAGCCTTACATCTAGCGGTTCCCTGCTGAACATCCGCTGTGTCAGTTTCTGCCAGAATCAAACATAGCTATCGATGTCATGTCATCGTTATGGTCGGGGGAATATTAGGAACGGCAAAAGAATTCTTTGGCATCTATCAGTCCGACATCAGCCTGGTCATCTGACCGCCAGCTTCAACTCGCACATCCAGACAGCATCCGATTAACATCTAGGAGAGCAATTAGCATTCCTTTCCGACCTGCGACAGGTCCGAAGAACGGATGCGGTATGACACTGATTGTCCATCAAGATGAAAACAGTTAAATTAGAATATAATGATTCTTATGGAAACTAGAAATGTACGATTGTTAATAACAAAAAGAGAATATGCGGGAATGTCGTTTTCATTTACTACCAATTTGCTGATTTACTGATTTATAAAAAAAGTGGAGACAGACTATAGAGACTATTTCTCTATTAACACCCATGAAGCACCGTATTTTAATATGTTAATGAAGTGTATAATAACATACAAATTATATAAAAATTGTAAATTTTAAGAATAACAGGAATGATTTGGTCAAGGATATCTGTCTTGCTTTATATTTCGCTCTTAGGTGGTTGATCTTCATTTGATTGCAAAAAGAATTAGTATGAAATTATCAAGGGACTGCGGTGACCTTGGTTTTGTGTTACTTGCGCTCAGTCTTATTTGCGCTAACTCATTACAGTTCGGTTTATTCTATCATCTAGATTTATATATTTTTCGCTTTCCGTTGCCCCTCTAAACTTAATTCAACCCCTAATCTAAAATAAACTTTCAAAAAGGCTCTAGCGTTTTAAAGAAAATTTATCAGTTTTACTGTGAGAAAAAAAAGAAACGAACATTTCAAAGAAAAGGGATTCCTTTAATATCTCACTTAATCATTCTCTTATCAATGCGAGAAACGTGCATTCTCTATAGCCCCTCTAGATACATGCCAAGTTTTCCTGCCAAATGTGATTAAATCTCAGCAAACCTACAATATGAGCGCAAAAGACACCTTTTAATGAGTGAGCGCAAGTAACACAATCTCGGTGGCCTGTTGTAAGGTCTGCTGCCCGTTAAATCCGACAGGGCCAAACGTTCTCCCAACGGTGTGCAGTGGAGAGGGGTTGCAAGCTCAGGTGTCATCCTCGTCGCCTCAAAATTACAAGGTCCATCTCAAAATAGCCCTAGTTTTGCTTTACAACGGGAACTTAATATAACTAAACTAAAACTAAACTCTTATTGTCATCATTGTTTGACTGAGAAGAAAATAAGGTGCTTACGTATTATACCGTCTTCGCCAACAATCACCAACGGTTTAGTAACTCATTGGCGACGGATTTACATTTGGCGATCAAGATAAACGGTTTACACCATTGCCGGATTGCCATAATTGGCGGTTTAGCAACTCATTGGCGATGACTTCAAATTTGGCGATAAAGTTGAACGGTATAATACGAGGTACCGAAAATACAAAATAAATAAAACATTTCCATTGCATAGATTTATTACATAATTCAGAATATCCTGTTATTTGCTAAAAGCGGAATCTCTCCCAATTTTCTTCAGAAATGTATCCCAAAAGAAGCACTTGGATCCTTAAACCCATTCACAAAGCGGAGACCCATCTTTTAATTTTTTTCATGCAATACGAATTCTAAGCCAAATTTGGCACGAATTGTATCCATATGTGGTCGGTCAAGCAAAGCGCCAGCAAACATCTTCAGTGGCCAGAAAATTCGCTAATTTTTAATTTTGCTGAACTTTCAAAAAATTTCGTGACTCGATCGACTTTAAAGGGAGGGAGGATATTACGCTTCTAAAACTCAAAAGAAAAGTGTTGAAGTAGTATACGGAGGTGGAGTTCATTGGCTTTTTAATGAAACTAAAAAAACTAACACGATTCCAATACTTCCGCATAGTTAAAATCGGCAATCGAATTAATATTCAATGTATCAGGAGGCAGTCTTTAATATTCTTCCCACAAGTATTTGAAGCTTAGAGAGAATATAATCGGAGAACGTTGCAGTGTGTTACAAAGTTGTGGGAAAGAATTGCAGCTTTTCTTCTCAAAACACCCGTCCTACGAATCAAAATAACAACAAAGATCTTCGAGGAATTCTTAGAATGGCCTCATTTCAAATGAATTTTGAAATGCCACATTTTGAAATGATATGGTATAGAATCCAGCGTATTACTCATAGTTTCCTATAACTTGATCAAATATTTCAGTATGCAATTATAAGAGACCTGGTCAAAAGCAGTTCATGTTCAGTAGCTGTTTCATGATAGAAAGTTTAATTTTATTTCATAATTCGGTGAGTAACAATTAAAAGACAGGATTTATATACTTATAAGGTTTGAATTTATTATTATTGCTTTGATATCAAATTCAAAGATACTACATTAGAGAACTATTTGTCATTACAAAAAAAAAAGAAAAGAAAAAAGAACCGTGTTTCTTTTCCCCCAATTCCTACTATTAGCACACACTCTCCCTATATATACTTTGTTCAAATTTTCAATCGTTAATAACCCAATCGTTAATCCACCCAAGTTCAAGGACATTTTTTAAAACTTGTAGTGGGTGACATTTGATGTGAATACAGTATTTTTTCAAACATTAATTAATTATTTTTTATTAATTAAAAATTAACTTTCTAGTCAAATCAGAAAGACTTCAGTTTGTTTCCCCCCTTCCTAATGACATTAGTTTTAACATGTTTCCAGCCGTTTATTTCAAACAATTCTATTTTTTTTTAAATGTTTGATGTATTTAAAACTAAACAAAGCTAATTAATCGATTATTTGGATTCATTTTGAAGTACTTTCGAGTTAAAATAAAAATGATATAGAATAAAGAAAATTACATATTTATAATCTGCATTGTGTTACCTCAACTGGCGAAGAAAATTCACGCATTTGTCGAGTGTGTTCCGATTTATTTTCAACGGATATGAACTTGATATTGTTTTGGCAAGGTATAATTTTTTCATCAATTTTTATTTATTATAGTTGTTTAATAAAAAGTAACTAATATAATTTTTTTCTTTGTTGTAGTAGGAAATAACTTAATATTATATTATATAATGTAAAACATTTAAATTATTTGATGAAAGCAGACAGCAGAGTTGTGGCAGAAATCATGGAGAAGACAGGTTGAATTTCTAAGTTCGTTTTATTCCACCACGGGAAGCAGGCATTATTTACAAGCAAAAGCGATGTGCACAACACAGAATAACAAAAAACGAATTGACGAAAAAGCTATAAAAATTAATACCTTCAGATTTTAACAGGGATATTTAACGCAGGACAATCACATGTAGAGCTCGTGCAAGGGAATCTTAGGGATCTTTTTAAAGAAATGTGCTTGGATGGACAAATTTCATCTCTCCCAATTAGCGTGAAAATATAGTCGAAGTTTAGCTGATTCAACAATTTTACAACATTTCTAATGAATTAATTAACTAGAACGAGTGGAATGGATCAGAAAATAAAAGAATATTTTAGAATGATATAACTATGGGCTAAATTAAATTGGAAATTAATTTGAATTTAAATTTAGAGTTTAAAATATTATCATATATAATTTGTTGATAAGAAAGGGTGAGCATATATTTGGCTACTACCCCCCCCCGAAAGAAAAGAATGATAATTTCTTAAGGCATATCACCAAATGAAATACGAACTGAAAGCTGAAAGTCACATCGCTAATGAAATGGAAAAATCCGCGAAGTGAGAAACTATCAACCTTTCAGGTAATAATTTGTAAATCAATCATACTGAAATCAAATTTAGCAAGAGTGAAAACTGCCGCCTGCCAGGACAACTTCCTGGATTCTGTAGACGTCTCAGATAATCAGATAATTTGTTCCAGTCGGTTCTATTTGATTAAGTGGGCTATGAATCACGTCACACCCGTAAATGTTTGCGATGGAATGATCCCGTAATTAAAGCAAGAGACATGTGGCCCATTTAGAATAACTTAGTGCACATCCTGTGATTCAAGCGACCACCCTCAACGATGTCCAATCGTACATTCAAAGAGAAGAGAAATAGACGATTAGGCACCACTAAAATCGTCTAGTGAAAATATTTTCGGATGAATCACGGGATGCTCCAGTTTTAGTTTTGGCATAAATCTGAATCGTTTTTAAAAAAATCAGGTCGAATCTGAATCTCTTAATTTTTCTAATTATCACCAATAAGGAAACGTAAATTGAATCGATATAAAAAGGAATGGAATATATTCGAGTTTGTACACAGAATTAGCATACCTTTCGAGCATACGAAGCATTCTATGGTTAAAAAATTTCACATCCGAAGTTTTCATACCGGTTTTAATTAGTCTTCCCCTCCACCCGTGTGTGTGTGGGGGGGGGGGGGTATAGAGATTTTTGGAGCCATGAGTTCTGAAATATTTTCATGCATTTGGAAGAAATAATTTGTTGGATTTTTCATAAATGTACATAACTAGACAAACAATTGCGAAAAAGAATATAATTTGGTCTTTAATCAATAAAAAATTATGGTTAAAAAAATTTCGAGCTGACAATCCAAAAGATTCCTAATACCAAGTAAAATACACGAATTATTTTAAATTAATAATGAATACCAATGGCTGAAGCAAAGAAAAATAATTCAAAACGAAAAATGAAACCTCGATTTACCACAAATGTATTTATCATCTTCTTTCTTTTGACTCCGTAATCAAATGAAAACTTCTAAGAAGTAATTTGTATGGGATTATTGCTCTCTTTCTTGTATTTCAAAAGTCAATGAATCTTTAATGACTTTCAGAACATGACTTGTTAGGAGGGGAGGGTAAAGAGAAAAATATTCCTTACAATCCATCATATAACTATCTTCAAAATTTATTCCCAGAGAACATCGTTCGAAAATTTCGGGAACTATTAAAAAAAGAACAATGAAAATTCCAAAAGAAGAAAAATTCACGGAAGAAAACTGCTAGAAGTAATATCCTAAGTAATTCGAGGAAGATGAAATAAAAATCCCAAAATACTTCAATAAATATATGAAAATATTTCAAAAAAATAAGGAAACGTACCGAAAAGAACTAATCTGTAAAAATAATTTTTTTATTGGTATTACAGAGTAATGGTATAAATAAGATAAAATTTTATTATTCATTGCAGTATTATTTTGTTATCAACTGAAAGATACAGAATGTTAATCAGAAGGAGTTTTTTCCTCTCTAATTTTAATTACAAATTGAGATATGAGCGTTTTTGTGGAAAATATTCATGATAATATCACAAAAATTATTTTTACACTACACATTAAAATTCAAAAAATATTTTTGGCTTAGTTATCAATAATTCCACGTCTGCGATGAAATTCCAATTGTTTACATCGTTTCAATAAAGATTTAAATGTGTTACTCTTTCCTATAGATAAAAACACAGATTTTAAATTCTCAAATAAAATGCGCAGACAAGAATTGGAATAAAGATATCAGATTTCGAAATAAGATATTAAAATTTCATTTATTCTGTTAAAAAAGAAAATCAATTTTTATTTAAAGAAAAGAGAGAGAGAGGGGACCACAGATGCAGAATAACAGTAGTTCCCCAAAAACTTTGAAATTTTGTCCTTATTTTCCACCACACTTTCTAGATAAAATTAATAAACCCGAGCTAAGTATTATTCAGATTGATTTTGAAAAGGACTGGAAGCTTTAAAAGGCTAAAGCGAAAACGTCGGCAATCAGTAATTTAATCTGGAATATTTTAGTTATAACTTATTCGATTAAGCATCCCAACTCATCTGGTACAGTTGGCCATTCTTGACCGGAAATGCATTCTAATAGATCATATTCGAACAGGAAGGTCCACGCAGGTTGTATTAGCAAATAATAAAAGACTAGAGTTGTGTTAATTGCTTATTTAAGAGATGCCCAGGAAAAACAGTAAGAGAAAGACCTGCTAATCAATCATATCACATAACCTCGAAGCACAACTAATAGCAGCCATACATATTTTAATCGCTTGTAATTTCTTTCAATCATTCTCATACTTTTATTAATTCATAGGTATTCTAATATTGAGTCATAAGTTTTCTGTTGATTCTGAAAGCTCTTCATTACTAATGCAATAAATCAGAGGGGACCCCAAAAAAGTTTTTGTCCCGGGTCCCAACTAGGCTAAATGGGGCCTTAATGGCAACTGCTGAAGGAGATATAGAACTATCTAATTTTCACCCCTTAATTAAGGAGCATGGTCGTGCATAGAAAAACATATTCTAATGCATTACGGAATATTATGAATGCTCTAAAGTCAGCAATGATAATAAGGAAAGGGTTACTAAAAACATCTTCACAAGAAGAAAGATCAACAGCATTTGATACAATGCAAACCGAATTATATTTTCTATAAAATGTCATAGATTTGTTTAAATCTTCATGAATCAAAATAAATAAATGAAAAAAATGTACATAACGGCATATTTTTTGTAATCCTATAGTTAATTCGATACAATGAATTAACTATAGTATTCTATTTCTATTCTTCCCCCTCCCGTTATTATAACAATTTTAATATAACATTATTTAGTAAACTTTTTAAAACGGATGAAACATCATTAAATTAAATAAGCCTATGTTTCAGAATACTATTACAAGTTTTTGCCCTTAAAATGAAAAAGAATTTAAAAATCAACCATACAACAGCTACCAAACAATCAATTCCGATAAAATTACTCAGCGTGTACTTTTTATTTTTATTTTGCGATAGAAAATTCTATTTTAGCAGGCCAAGGGAGACACTTCGATCTGTTTCAAGGAGGAGCGCGGGTGTGGGCCATAGATTTTTTCGCACGCGAGAGGCCATTCAAAAGACGAATTAAGCTATCGCCACGAAAAATGAAAGGATAGTAAGAGATAGTGATCGACTTGAGAAAGTGGGACAACCAATTCTGGCTTTATCGAGAGGTCACTCATCATGCGAAAGAGATAGGATCGTCGCAAAATGACAGACAATGGGAACTGTTCTGCGAATTCTCAGACAGATCAATAAATGAAAGCCCCACAATTCTAATATATTTCCTTGTGGGAGCAATTCCTGCATTTTGTCACTCGTTACAAGTACACTAAGGAAGAACATTAATAAAATTATTCTGCAAATGAATAGCGGTGCTTTTAAAAAAAAAATATGAAGAATAATAAAAGCCGCAAAAAACCGACCTCATCGAAATCGAATTTGATTATTAGAAATCAATCTCATAATTTTCATATAGTAGAAGTGCATATCTCTTAAAACAAAGTTAAAATAATTTTTATTGATTACATAATTTTCAAGGAAAAGATCAAATAATTCAAGAAACCTATGGAGGTTAGCGAATAGCGCTAGGCCCGAACTCCCAATATTATGGTAAGTAGTCGAGTATCATACCGATCAAGCAAAAGGGACTCATCAGCTCGAAGGATATTAATTGGCTTATATAGCAATCACCACAAACCCATTCTAGTTATATTAACTTCCATTTTTAAACTGCACGAACGTTACAATGGAATAGGGACTACATCTTAATCCACAGTAAGATTACCAGAATTATCAGGGCCCTACTTAGCCTAGTTGGAGCCCGGGGCAAAAACTTCTTTGGGGCCCCCACTGCTTCACTACATCAGTAATAAAAACATTCATTAAAAAAGGAAACCCAAAATAAAATTTCCATTCGATTTGGGGGCCCTGGGCAACTGTCCCGGATGCCCCTGCCTTAGTGAGGCACTGAGAATGATCCTTCTCAATTAATTTTAAGCATCCCGCTAGCGACAGGAGATTAGGCTAGGTCAGATTTAAGGCTAGCCAAGCAGGGGCCACCTAGATTTAAATACATCCTACGACTAAATTGTTTTTTCGGAGGTTACGAGTCGGGGCATTTATGGAATGGAGTTTAGAAATCGAAAAATTTTGCGATAAAAACACAACAAATTGAATAGCATTTTGTACTTGCATGTTTTTATTATAAAACAAAATCTAAAGCCAAAAAAATGAATGGAAAAAAAATTGAAACACCATGTAAACAGAAAAACTGCATTTCTATCCAAGGCTTCATGTTTTAAAATAGAAATTTAAATTATATGTATTGACAAAGCAAAAATAATAAATAGAAATTATACTAATAAGGAATTAAACGACAGTCACGCACAGAAAACAAAACTTCAGGAAACGATTTTCAAATTTCCAAAACATGCTAAATCTCTACTTAAGACACAATGGACGGTTAAGATAGTTATCAAAGTAGGTTTAAACCTAATCTTAATAGTACTTTAAAATACTACTCACAGATAAATGCGGAAAAGTTAAAGCTTTTTGTCTGCAAGCTGACTTTTAAGAGTTGACGTGTCTAAAAATACAGACATCTGTTGACACTCATCTGAATGGACTGGATACATTTTCGCACGTTTCTTCCTCGTGCACTGCGAACGACAGTCATTAATATGCTAAGCCCATTCATTCTAAGAACATTCGCTTCCTCAACAATGAGCTTCATAAACATGAAATAAAACTTTAAATGATGCTGGAATTTAGAAAGAGATAATTTTCTAAATGCCTAAGTTTGGGGGAAACAAGTGGCATAATGAAAATCAAAGTTTGCCCTTAATGTATGCATCAATATAAATCTGAAAAATTGGCAAGCCCAGCATCAAATAAATACAGCGTGTTCATTAATTATCGTCGGGGTTTCCGTACCTCATAACTTTCGAATAAAAAATATTACCCAAAAACCGATTACGTATTCGTAAATTACAACTCAAAGAATTTTACGTGACAAAAATGCGATTTTAGCGCAATTGCAGTCTGGGTAATTATGACGTCATAAATAAAAATGGCAACCGTGCAAGAAAAGGCAATGTGTGTATTGTTGTTTTTTTCCGAAACTACATCAGTCTTAACTACTCTAAGTCACTTCAGGATCACGTACAAGAAAGATCCTCCTTCGGATAATTCCATCAGACGCTGGTGTACACAATTTCAGGAAACTGGTGGCGTTCTACACCGAAAAGGAGCGGGAAGATCGAGCACTTCGCAGGAAAATGTTGATCACTTCCAAGAAACGTTTGTTCGTAATGCATGAAAATCAAAGAGACAATCAGCTGTGCAGTTACATATGCCGCATACCTTCGTATTGCTCTCCATAATCGCCTTCAGCTGAATGCCTACAAAGTGCAAATTGTGCAAGCTTTATACTTTAATGTCATTAATAAAATTCTTTGAGCTGTAATTTACGAATACGTAATCGGTTTTTGCGAAACACTTTTTATTCGAAAGTTATGAGGTGCGGAAACCCCGACAATAATTAATGAACACCCTACATTTGACATAAAACTACCATAAGCAAAAAAAATTTGAAATCTTCCATAAACATTTTGAATATTAAATTTTAAATAACGGAATTTTTATAAAATTCCAATCATACTTTTGGAACGACAATATATGTCCTAAATAAAGGCAATTGCTTGCGATCTTAAGTAGCTCGTCACAGGATCATTTCTTAATCACAAAGTGCTATGTAACAGCGATAAAGGAAACATAAGCCAGAATGCCATTTCCTTGCAACTACTACATATTTCAATGCTAAATGAACGTATAAAAATATAGTTTTATCATCATAAGCAATGTGGCTCTGCTTGAAAAGCTGAGAAAGGAACGCGCCTGGAGACTGATTTATGTAAGATTCGCAATATATTTAGCGGTACTGTAATAAAAAAGACAATACAAAAGGCTGCCGTTGTATATGAAATCTGCTTATATATTTGATAGATAAAGTCTCTTTTTTAGTATATCATAAAGACATATCATAGAAAAGACTGGAATATATTTAAGCACAAAAACTAACTTCTAAAGATATACATAAAAAAGGCTCAATATATATGGGCAAAATTTATTAATAAAAAAAAGGCTTTAATCGGACATTACTGTCAGTAGGTTTTGCAGAAAGGAAAATTAAGTTTATATTATATACCCTTCTTTTAACTGTAAATGTTAACAAGTTAATGGTATATTTCTTATAGATATCGGTAATATGGTATCGATTTTTAATATTATAAGTCTTAAAAAATATTTTAAAAATTATTACAACAAAAACTTCATAACTTGGATTCCTGAGGGTAATATTTTTAAGATGAAAATGCCAATAAAATATAAAAATTTCCTGGTATTAAAAGTAGTTTTTTTTTATTTGTCTTATAAGTAGCTCAATAAGATTAATAAATATAAAACACTAATTTTTACTCGCGACTTCACAGACGCATGGAAATTTAGATGTTATATGTATGAGAACTGGCGGTATAATCACTATGTAAAATGTCATCAAATTGTATCATAGTGCTGTTGAAGATAGTTTTCGCCACAAAAAATAGTTTGTCGCCAAATTTTCGTAAAATGGCCGAATGTGGCGCGAACGGCAGCAATAGCGTTTCCAATCGTAAGGTTTAGATGAACGCTGCAACAAATGAACGGAAATGTAGGAGAAAAAACGGTACTTTTCAGTTAGCCGAAGATCGCCAAAGAAATTTTGGGGAATTCTACTTTATTTGGCTGTTTTTCACTTTAAAATCACTCTAAGAAATTAAGCAGATATTTCACGAGCTCGGCTAACGGAAAAGTATCTTTATTTTAATTCAAAAGTACTTCAAAACGAGTCCTTATGATAGATTAACCACTTCATATACAATGACGTCTCTGACACGCGCATCGAATTATTGAATTATTAATTTTAAACCCGCAATTAAGCGAAAGTATTCAGTAATTTAAAATGCCAGAATCATTTTGAAACTTTTCATTATCTTAAAACTCGTTACATTATTATAGGAATTAAAAAAACAATAAATATTTAATATTAGATGTATCATCTAATTAGGAAATTAAATAAATTCGTATGTCACGTGGTTAATTAACAACGTTTAATTTTAAGTGCATCAAACATTAAGAAAATAAACAGAATAGAATAAATACACAAAAAATAAACAGAACAGAAATAACATCATCCATCTATCCAAACTGTCATATTTATAATAAACTAGCCGCCTTTGGCGACCAGTCGGTTCGTCAGTATTAATGCTCGCTAAAATTTTCATGTAATATTTTATGTAGTTTTCATAACAGGTTTTTCACCTAAATATTTTTAAACCAAACAAATTTTGATAATCATATAATTCATTTGTAGTGTTATTTTCTTCAGATGTTCTCTTCCTATCCGAACAATGATTGCTCCCGAATTGATATTTTACTTAAATGTTGGAGGGAAAGGTCTAAAATTCTACATTTTTATAGAATAATGAGGTTCAAATTTTCATAAATGTAAACCCTCTAAACAAAGACACAATTGGTTTTCAAGAGATGCGAAAGTTTTAAGTCAGCTTGGAAAATCCCGCGCAAAGAGAAAATAATGGTTACACACAAACATCCTTTTCTTTTGCATTTTCCTATCCTTTTTTTCTTCACTACTTTTCTTTCTACAAACCCTTTTTCCTTTTGTTATTCTTTTTTTTTTCTTCCCTGCCCAGACTTTATTTTGAGCAGTCATAGATTAAATATCCATACAGACTAATAATAAAAGCAACTATTTTCTTTCTTTTTTAAACATCCCGTTATCTATAAATGAAAACCAACGGACTTCGCGTATTTTTTTTCTCAACAAATCATAATTTATTGCTTCCTGCTATCTTACTCAGTTGGTGTGGGGGAAGGAAATGAAAAATTTTGGCGGGAAAGTAAGAAAAGTGTCGTTTTAACTATTTTCCTCTCAGTTTTTTCATTTTTTCTCTCCATAAGAACCATCCTCGTGTCTTAATGAAAATATTTAAAAATAATTAGCCGAATCGGTCGAGCCGTTCTCTAGTTTTGCGCTTAGCAACGCATTTCGAGATTAATTTTTATTAATACAGATAATAGTAGAGATGTAGATTGTTTAAGTAGAAATAATTACAAATAAAAAGGGGAAATCTAAAATGAAAAATAAACGTATAAAAACCTTAAATTTTTAATATATCTTAAATTTTTTCCCAGAAAATTAATCGCCACTATGAGCTAGCTCCTATCAACAGGATCTCAGCATCAAGGCACCATCGAATTTGTTAGAAATGCTAAGTTGTGTGGCGCATTATCCATTTACAACCGTGTCGCCACAATGACGAGTCACAAGTCCTACTTTCCATTCACCATTACTGTCTCAAAGGAAGGAAACGTCGAGTCATTTAAAAATATCATATTTCACATATTCCCTTATACCATGATATTATTTGTCTATTCATTATCAATGCGATCAATGACAACAAACCACATTGATTTCTGGAAAAATTGAAAAAAAGATCAAACCAGACTGAAAATGGACCCGGGGTATGTGGGATGGGAAACAAATGGGGACGAAGATGAGGAGGAAAGCGAGAAGTGCTCATAAGGAAATAATGACGTCTTGAATGAGACGCTTTATATTCACGACTGAAAAAGCATCAAATGAGAAATGCCAGCGTTAATGTGACTCGTGCTATTTGTTCGGCCACTCATGATAACAGAATCATTTTTAAAGAGGTAGAGCAGTTGATATTGGAATCGTGAAATGCTCTTTATGATCGATGGCAGAACTATTTTTGATTCGTGCTCTTTATTATTCATTCATTAGTTTTTTTACTATTATCATGGAAAACGCTTTAACGGCAAGGTGTAAGATTGGAGCAGTCGTTAATAAAATAATGCAGAGCAATTTTTTAAAAAATAAAATGATGTGCATTTGCACTACAAATGCTGATATATCTCAAGTATTCATATTCCTATACATCAACCCTATCAGATAAAGCAAGGCTGCTATAAAATGAAAATTCGTTCTATCGGCTAATTTTACCATTAAAAATAAGAGACATACTTTTCCGTTGAATTAAAGAGTTTTATAAAGAAATAAAAAATTACAATCACGTTAAGCTATTAAAAAAAACCTTCTAGTTATTTAAACTTTTTTATAAGGAAAACGTTTAAAAAAATACAACTATTTTTATTTAAAAAAAACCCCTTCTAGTTTTTAAAAACCTTTTTTTATAAAGGCAAGCGTTTAAAAAAAATGCAGCGATTTCTAAGTCTTAAGATAATCTAAAATTCACATCCTTCAGAGTAATATGAATATTAAGCATATTTTAAAATGCTAAAGTTTACATGTTAGCATAGTATTTGTAAATTGCGCTAAGCAGCATGGACGATATTAAATTCATTTAAATCTCTATACTGGGCCAATTGCTACAAAATTACGAAAATTACATTTTGGGTGACATATGTCCATAAAAAAATGTAAAGCTGGATTTTTAATTAAAAATTAATCTAAATATTGTGTTTTCCTTAATCGCATAAGAACTATTTTCATAGTACTCTAAAATAAAAAAAAAGTAAATAAATCTTTGCTTATCATATTTCTTTGGTACAATTTTTTCTCGAATTTTAATAAATCTAATTGTCTTACATTATACAACAATAATGATTTTTGTTATATTTACTAGATTTATTTTCACATTGCTATAAAGTTAAAAGAATTTTTTTTAAATAAAGACAAACGTAGAAAGCTTACAACGCTTTATTTTGATGTTGTATAAATAGATTCAAAGTTTTGTTTAAATGTATATCTTCTATCTTGTAGATTACATAATGATTATCAGCATTGTTGTAATTATATTTTATTTGCGAAACTTCGGATTTCTAATTTAATCAGGTATGTTGTGTTTCTTATATTGTTTATGTTACTCATATTTAGTTTATTTGCATTCACAGTATTTATTTTTATTTCATAGTATTTGTGTGCTTTGTATTGATTATTATTTGTATTGATCTCCGTAAGCTTTGCAGATCTTAAGGAATATGCATCGAAGCCAAAAACATTATGATGCATCGTAATGCATCATTTTTTTTAAATCCATACTATTCAGAAAAAAATAGTAATATGGTCAGACAGGACAGTGCTATTAATTCGTCGTAATATTTCATTCTACAAAAACAAATATTTTTCCTTTAAAAAAATATTTCATCAAAACACACTATCAGCTTTCTGGCAGGCTTCAAATTACAATATGAAACTAAAAATTGGGAAATATACAAAAAGGAATCAACAATGCAAAGACCCAAATAACTCAACCGAAGAAGGAAAGAAAATAAATTTATTCGTTTTCTTTAATCAGTGCCCATTAAAAGACTAATGCATATTGTTGAACTTCTGAAAAGTAACATGGCAACTAGACAAGAAATTATCGGTTAAGTGCTGTTCTAAAATCGAGGCATAAAAAGTAATGCAAATTTAATCTCGGACAGAGAGCATGCCATATGCACTTTAAACCAAGTCTGACACGCGACAACGCATTTTTATGGGGATCAACTTAATTCTTTGATCTCGTATGCAAAATTTAATGCGGTGCAAAGGTCTGGCACTTTAATGGAGATGTTTTCTATTCAATTTTTATCTTAACTTATGCTTTTTTATAGCAGGAAGTTCAAGAGAACAATTTTCCTGCTCTTTATTTGCACACAAGGAAAAATGTTGAAAAATTTGAATAAACTGTTGGCCAAAGAGACTTGAATTCAATAATGTGTTCTATACTTGAATTTCTTAGTCTCTACTTTGAATATTTAGGTCGTAAGAAATGAAGGTTAATATTATATATATATATATATATATATATATATATATATATATATATATTAAAGTCAAAGCATTTACACCTTATTTTGGAAATCTTTTTTCACGATAGAGAATTTCTGACCATGTAAATCGCAGTTTTCCAATGATTTGTTCTACTTTATTTTCTCCTTTCCTAATAAAGAATTACTATAATGTGATTCATATTAAAACCCATTCCCTTATTTCAGAATTGCATATAATTTTCCCGCTCGCATTATTTTGATGGTCGTAGTCATCTATATACAAAAATATTTAGAAAGTTTTATATCTTTATTATTAATAATAAAAAGGTGCCCCTACATCTTTATTAATGATAAAAAGGTGCCCCTACATCTTTATTATTAATAAAAAGGTGCTCCTAGATCTTTATTATTAATA
>JAOUZG010031479.1:6083976-6107296 GCA_026289955.1 Argiope argentata | reverse complement strand
ATTAATAAAAAGGTGCTCCTAGATCTTTATTATTAATAAAAAGGTGCGTGCGTGTATATGAGTGTGTGCGCGCGTGATCTGATATAGCAACCGAATTTTGTAATTTGGAATGGGAATATAGACATCAGAGTGATATTTCTAAAATTTTAATGACAAATTACAAGAAATTAACTTTTTACTTGTCAAGAAATTTTCAATACATACTTTTAACTCCTTTAACCGAAATGACGACTCTAGCTCATCATAATCTTTCGCGATCGAACGAACAAAAATGACGAAAAAAATTATTTCCCCATTTTATTTTTTCTTTAAAATTATGAAAATCAAATTGTCTGAGCAGTAATAGTAAAATAGAATTTAAAGGGTTAAAAAAATTTTTGGTTTTATTATTATTAAATATCAGAATCAAGTAATCATGAAAATATTTTTTACGTACTCATTTTTAAAAAATGAACTGGATAAATATCTATCATATTTCTATAAAAATGTGAAGTTTAAAAATATTTTGTCCAGGTAGACCGTTTAAACCAAGTTATACAAAATACTTAAATTGAAATTTTTAGGCAACCTATCTCTCTTTTGTAAAAGCCAGGAATAATTTAGTGTATAAGATTTATTACTGACAGCTAGTCAGTAATAAATCTTATACACTAAATTATTCCTGGCTTTTAATTACAGAGCGATTTTCGTTAATTTAATCTAACACATTCTCATCTGGTTTATTAGAAAATTTCCAATAAAAAAATCCTCTTCCCCCTAAAAAAACAGCTCCTTCAAGTTTTCTATTTTTATCTATATTAATAAAAAATCGAGATAAAAAAAGGAAAAACGAGGTAGCAATTGAATTTTAGATACAAACACCAATATTTGACTTTGTTTACTGATTTCATCCATACAGCTGCGAACAAAAGGGACGCTCTGGGAAATGCAAGATGTCAAAAATAATGTTAAAATAATCTAAGCCATTACACCTTATATTTATATAAAAAAATTTAAAAAATACAAAAATATAAAGTTCACATCAATTAAATTATTATCCGGCAAACTTCTCAGCTCAATTGACAGCAGATCACAGTTTTGCACTTTTAACACATCGCAAACTAGAAACTAATCCACAACACCGAGATGAACTTTCTCACGCAGGGAATCCATTGATAAATGGAAAGGACTTAGCGGCTTCGAAAAGATACGGATGGCTTGCCATGCCGCCGAGTTTCAATAGACGTCAGCAAAGCTAAGAGGAACTGCCGCGAATGAATGGATGAAATGGAGAAAAATAGTTTTTTAAACTCGCAGAATATATAGATTAATAACATTGCCGAAATGAAGTTTTATGTCTGGATTTGTTTCCGTATTTTTCTTTTCCATTTTCTTTCTAAACGGCTTCGCGTGTTTTAGAATTCTTTATTTTGATGCTTCTGTACAGAACTGATTTAACAGTTATCTATTGTATCTCACACTACAGAAGTTAAAATATTTTCAAATTAACGACAAAAGAAAGCTCACTTCAGGTTTAAATCTTCGTTATCGGAATTTAAGATAATCAGTGAGATATATCTTCACGCTTTTTTTTAAAAAAAAAAAAAAACACCACGGCGGGAGGTGGAAAGCAACTGACTTTCAGTAAGTGATAATTTTTATCTAAAATGAAGAATAAACATTAGACTTGTTTTCTTAGCTACACGGATTTTCAACGCTCAGGAAAGAGATAACGCGTGAGCTGGTTATCGCCCACATGGCTCAACGAAATGTTTCCAGAACCATTCTATTTATGGCTGATAAGGGCAAAATGGGAAGAGTTTTCTGAATTGGACGATATAATGACTTGATCCTCTCTGATCAAATAAGAGGGTAGCGTTTAAAGACAATTTCAGCCTTATGTACATAAAAACAACTCTTTCCATTTAGGTTAATAGGATTGATAATATTTACAACTCAGTTAACAGTTCTGTGTGAATAGTTCATCGATTAATTTTGGGGAAACAGCCTCACAAGAAAAGCTAAGCGCATCAAGAAACTACAGGGGTAACTCAAGGGATCCACCGATAATCATCGGGTGGATCTTAAATTAGAACCTCTATTCACACGAAGCTTCTCTCACTTCCATCAAAACGACGACTAAATTTACTACAGATTTAACATCGCAAATAGAGATTCAAATCATTTTGAGCCAAAAGTGTTGATGGTCTGTCGAATTTATTGATTCAAGTTAAAACATTTTAAAGCTACAGAAAATTTCCTTCGTATAATATCTCTATAACTGAATTGAAATAAGGACGAATTTAAATTCCCAATTTTGAAATGTCCAATGGACAGGCAAAAATATTGCAGTCGTCATCTTGATATGAAAAAGATTGTTGCATCCGAGGGTATATTTCGTCAACTGCAAACTTGACAAGAAACAACTATCCTAAAGTTTTTACAAAAATTAAAAACAAAAGTTTTTTTCCCCCAAACTATAAAGAATATGTTCCAAGTTTTATTTTCACATCTGATACGATAACGCATATTCCTGGTAGCTGTAGGAAAAAAGAAAGAAAAAACATTCGGAAAATATTCGCTAATAATTGCAAAACATTTTTTTTCCACTTTTGGAAAATTAAGAAAATAAATCATCCTTGAATGAGCAACACCTACTATGTCTAAATAATTAAAAGAGCAACTTTGTGAAAAACATGCAAAAATAAATTATGAAAACTGCTATTAACCTCAATTAAAAATTTAAAAGAAAAAAAGTGCTCCGCAAATCATTAGTTTGCTACTTGCACTTCAACAAGGCGGAATGGAACAAAATAGGGACACAGATTTAATGCTTGTCGGGTGCATATTAACTGATATGCTTTGATGATTAAGAAAAACATTGCATGTTAATCTTTCAAAGATACAAATCAATAATTGTCAATGAAATATTAATACAACAATAATGGTGCATTATTCATTGTGCTAACGAATTATCTTTTATAATAATTTAATTTTTGTGGGCGAACGAGAGAACTTTTAAAATAACAATTCGTATTTATAGCAGCAGTACCACGTTTTTCTCCGCTTGTAGAATATATGTAAAAAACATTCCCGAGCATTCCGCGGGAAAAAAGAATATGACCCCACACCAAACCAAACAAAATATATCCCCGAAAACAAAGCGGGGGATTGTATTACCGCCACGCGTGCTTCCACCATTCCGAAACAAGCCACAAAAAAGTTTCCCTCCTTGGCTGCCATCCCAGCTGGCAGTCACACGAACCAAAAAGGTGACATTCAAAAAATGAGAAAACAAATAAATCGTAAATTTGAGCAGTTTTCTACCACCGTTTTGTGTCCATATACTTTTTTTCCCCACTGCTCAGCCTCTCAAGGACTGAGTCGATCCAACTCAAAAGGATCCCAAAAGCGTCGCTGTTCAAACTGCACCCAAAACATTGTGTGGTGACCAGGGACCTTCAAAATGACTTTTTTGCAATTTTCACCTTAGCAATTTGAAATTTTACTGGCATTATGAGTAACACTATAGAAGATGCCACACTAAATTTTAAAGCATTATATTAATTTATTTATGAGTTAGGGATGTTAGTATAATACCATATTAGCGATAAATAACGTTAAGGAAAAATGTTCCAGGCCCTCCAAATTTGTTCGAATGCGCTCCAATTTTTATTATTACTTTCTATAATCCTATTTGAAACAACACTTGGGATTAATATTGAAGTTTGAGTACGAAATATCAAAATTAACCAATGTATTAACTTAAAACTACTTAAACTTTTTTTAGAAATCGGTAGTTTTGTGTTATTATAGTGGTTAATTTTGAGATTTCGTACTCAAACTTCAATATTAATCCCAAGTGTTGTTTCAAAAAGGATTATAGAAAGTAATAATAGCAATTGGAGCACTTTCGAACAAGTTTGGAGGGCCTGGAACATTTTTCCTTAACGTTATTTATCGCTAATATGGTATTATACTAACATCCCTAACTCATAAATAAATTAATATAATGCTTTAAAATTTAGTGTGTCATATCTTATAGTGTTACTCATAATGCCTGTATATTATTGTTTGTCATCGAGACCACACATAATTCGTCAACAGCTTAAAAATGATCGCATTTCACCGCTTCGAAAAATTGAATGTTACCGTATGAGCAGGATTGTCCAAAAATCCAACTAGAATTGAACAATTAAAACCTTTCCATACGATTAAATATGTATATATATATTTAAAAAATTAAAATATTATCTCAAATTTCATGTTATTATGTGATAACATTATTATTTTTAAGGTATTGTTAGTCTTAAATCACGAATTTTCTGCCCCTTCAATTTGGTAGCTTCAAATACCTAAAACCAAGACAATTTTATGTTCTCATACAGTAAAACATATTTAAAACAAAATTAAAATTTCGAATTACAAATTAAATTTCTATTTTTAAATGAGTTTTTGGCGACAAATCACCAAATGTGATAACTTTTTGCATTATTTTCTAATAACCCTAAATGCGAAAAATTGATTATACATAAGAAATTTTAGGCCAATTTGTTGCTTACGATTTTGGAGGCTTCAAAAACCTTAAACAAATCATGTTCATACATGATTAAAAATCAACCATAATTTGTTAAGAGAATGGCCAAGTTAATGAAAAGTTCGATTAACTCATTTTTAAACAAATTTCAATAAGTTCCTAATCAAAAAGTCGGTTTTCAAGCAATTTCATGTGTATGTGAAAAATCTTATAAGTAGCTTTCAAAGCAAGAGAACTGTAACATCTCAATTTGGTCTATTTTTCTCAGGCGAGCTTCTCGAGCTTGATTAAAATACATCGGCATTTCCTTAATTATTGTATTTTTGATAGAAGTTTATCATTTCAAAGATTAAAAAGAAAATGTTGAGCACCTTGGCCAGAGACTATTTAGAGACTATTCAAAGCTATGAAGTTTTAAGTTTCATTATTTTAGGTCAAAAAACACTCGTCATGAATATGCGCCTGCTTTAATTAATGAATTTTCCTCGATTAGACTATTAAAATCTTTTAATAAGGAAAATTTTTATAATTTAGTTTTAATCGCAAAAGAATGGAATTTAGTTTAAAATGTTAATAATATATTACTAGATAAGTAATATAATCGGTGGATTATATTAAAATTTAGATCATTATTTAAATAATTTTTCCAACTTTAAATACATACTTATCTTAACGATTTGGAAATTATACTTGGTTATAATTAGGGTGGGCCCCTTTTATATAATCTTCCAAATATGTCAACAATATAAATTTTAGAAGAAAAAAAAGAAAAATTTTATGATTGAAAAATATTGTTAATTGGCCAGGAATTATTATTTTCATGAATGGAGAATAATTTTCAAGAAAACATCAATCCCTATAGTATTAAAAATGATTTTACAAATTTAAATATTCGATCAAATTGCAATAAAGTTATCATAACTACGGAATGAAAAAAAAGTCACTTTTAAAAAAGAGAAATAAGAAAACGAAAATACTAATAATAAAGGAAGGAAATTTTCAATACTTATTTGACAGATAAATCAATGAAATTTTTTAAAAAGTAGCATTACGAAATTCTGAAAACACTATTATATAACATTTCACATTTTTTTATATTGGGGAATTTTTAAAATAAGGCCAATTGAGGTCATATCTAGAACCTTAACCCATGTAAAACCCAAATTCCTGTATCATTTACTAACTCTGAATATACCCTGTATAATTCTATTCTTCCAATATTTCTGAATATAAAATCTAAAAAATGTTATAAAAATGTAATAAAATACGCAAAAAAAGCGGTGCACTAATTTGGAATGAAAATGTGTCAATTCCAGTAAATAACTAAAGTTGTCGTAAAAGAATAAATATAATATTATTTCATGAAAATCATTAAAAAGGGCGATCAAATACGTTCTTCCCTCTTTCCTTCTCATTTATTGGTAATAAAAATAGATAAAAAACTAATATGGATTAAACTTCGAAACCTACTAATTAAATCAATAAAACAATGTTGCGTGAAGGCATCTATAATAATTGGTTATTAACCCTTTACTGCATATGGGCCCAAACATAATGTTGTATTTGATTCAATTTTATTTCCAAATTAAGTATTATAAAATAATTCAAACTATTTTAATCCATCAAATATATATTTAGCAATAATAAAACGCAAAAATAATTGTCTACGATTTTATGACTTTTCGAAATAACCTCACTTTTGTGGAAATAAATGAAAAAGCAGAATGGAAGTGCGAGTGATTCATGTACAAAAAACGATAACAGAGAGAAATGTAAGTATTTTTTTATTAAAAAAAAATACTCATCCTCCTGGACGGATTTTAATTTTTCCGCTTTTCAAATGTAATGGCTTTTGTCTCAGTGCATACGAGCCCATATATGGTTCCGTAATATATCATTTTCATTATTTTTCTTTTAATGTTTTATTGATAATTAAATAAAGCCTTTTTCACCGTGAAGCAATTTCTGGTACTTAACGTATTATACCGCCCAACTTTATCGTCAAATTTGATGTCGTCACCATTGACTTACTAAACCGCCAATTATGGCGATCCCTCAATGGTGTAATCCGTTGATCTTTATCGCCAAATTTAAATATGTCGCCAATGAGTTACTAAACCGTTGGCGATCTTTGGCGAAGACGGCATAATACGTAAGTACCCAATTTTCTTCTTTCAACACTTTATTAATTCATGCAATAAAAGGTTAAAGCAATCTATAACAGATATAAAGGAATAATTATACAGACGGGAGGATTGTAATATACTTTAAAAATAAATTAAAATATTGAATAAAAGTAGTCTGGTGTCTAGCTAGAAACTAAATCAAGAAGTCACAATTGTAAATACTAAAAACATTTTTCTAAGAAAAATAAATGGAAACCCAATGCAATAAAATAATGGGCAAATAGAAGAAAGAACACATTTGATTTTCCTTAAACATGGAATGATCACTAAAGCCATCTAAGCACGAAACTTCTCGGAAAACCAATCAAAAAGTTCGCCGAAGAAGTATCACTCCGGTTCATGCTGCGTTCACATAAATCATACGTGGTCGAAAAGCTTCTTCAACACAATATTCTTACAGAGCGCTTGTTCTTCAGAAGTAAATCATGGTAAAGAAGGTATATTTACTTGGAATGCATTCCTTTTGTTAGAATTAGTCCAGGCATAAAAATAGTTCCAGAAAATCGATTGCATTCTCTTATGCAAGAGATAGTATGGGTTCGCTGGTCGAATAATAACGAACTAGTTCCGACATAACAATTGAATTTCTAAAAGAATCTCTGCGAAACATTGATGGTACTAGGAGAAAAATAAGAATCGTAAAGTTAAGGAAAGAATACTCGAAAAAGTTGTAACTAAAATTCGATTATTTGTCTTTCCCCTCCACCATAGAGTCGAGAAAGTGAATAAAAATCATTCACATACGACTTTCTTCGATTTATAACCCTCCCCCCTTTCCTTTTACTCTTATTTAACATGATTGCCCATCACCCTAACAGCCGCTAAAATAAGGGATTCGCAGCAATTTTCCGCAAAATCTTAAAAAGCATTCCATAATTCGGAAAAAAAAAATGATAAGTTCTATCCTCACTCAGGCTTTTAGTGTTGTAGCAACGTTGAAAGGACTCTTGTCACTTTTAGGGACAATCGTGAGAAAAATTTCCAACACTGATAAAAGGGTTGTAAAAAAATCGTTGCCAAGCAAACACTTACACTTGCCTAGTAAGTAACGATAGTTAAGACTAAAAAAGTTATTACGCTAGATGCGACACTTTATTCACTACATCACTGACGTTTCAAATTTTTAATTCAGAAAACCTTATTGTGCCATCTCGCGATCTCATGACATGCGAAGAAACATTTTAGCCTATGAAGGCCATACAAAGGAGAGAGATATAGATCAATCAAAGTCAAATAATATAGATCTGCAAAATTTAGCTTACAGCTTAAATTTTTAAAAAGATTAAAATGAAATCTGCTATGCATATTTCAATGTATCATGTCAGAGCATCATTTCTTGAACGACCAAGCAAGAAAGATCCAAAAAACTTTGTCTCGCCATTATTGTTTTAAAAAATATCACATTTCCTATTTATTTCATTTCATATAATCGCAAGCTCAAAATGACATTTTTTCTAGGTTTTATTTACAATAGTCATTAACTTATTTTTTCAAAAAATTAGAACTTTTGTAAATGGGATGGCATCACGTTATTAAAAGCTGATGTTTTGAAATGCTCGTGCAAATAATTTTTTTTTATCTTTCGCCTACAGAGTTTTGTTGACGTCAAAAACCTCATTCCAAGAACATGATAAAAATGCTTAACATTTATTTACGAAATTCTAATGATACGATACTGATAAATATGATACTATGAGTAACTTATTTAATTATTACGGGAGGGAGAACAGCAAAAGCAAGTATCTTAAGTGTTTCATAGAGTTTAAGACAGCAACATTAAATTTTTAAAACTATCTTAACGATATAACTTGAAAACATTTTGTGCTCTGCATTTCTATACGTTAATTAATGAAGTGACTTTCAAATGCACGAATTGTTTCAACACCAAACAAACTAAATCGGTACTAATTAATTTCCATTCAATGTTCTTCTCCAATAAGATGGGGGTTCGGGTTTCAAAATCTTTACATTTTCAAAGTATATATATAAATAAAGTAAAATAAAAAAAGGAAAGGCAAAATTTCAACAATAACTAATTACCACAGATAATACATCTCAAGCTGGGAAATAAAAGCAATTAAAAAATAAGGAAATGAATGTTTTATTGACGTTTTCCTGGATTAAATTTTAGATTTTTACAAAACAAATGTTAATTATTTAGCAACACGTTTCAATTTCTAGAAGAAACTGAATAATATTTTCTTTTAAAAAAACAGCCTTTCATTCAAACGTTAATTAGTGGCTTACGATTACAAAAGTCTTGAGACATTTAAAAAGACTGAAATCAGGGCAGCACAGTTCATTAATTTAACTTTTTTTTTTCTTTAACTAAGAGAAACTTTTGAATTACCAAACAGAATATTTCGAAATATAGCAGCAAGGCGAAAATTTAAACTATCAAAAGGTACAAAGGATCTTACTTTTCAAACAATTCATTAGTTTACTATTTTCTTCATTAAAAAATATAACCGTTACTCAATCGACATTGCAGATATGACAAAAATTCAAAACCTGATTCTTCGAAATGAAGTGCAGGCGTTATTTGTGATTTTAACACAAAAGCCATCCGAGATAACGAGGCTTTTGTTTTTTTATCAGTTTTGACACAATTTGAGGTACATCTAAGATTCGAATATTAGGATAGCTCTATATCATGCACAGAAACAACGTTAGAAAACAAGTTTATCGGAGTAAGGGTGAAAAAAATAAATAAAAGAATAATATATAATGCGAAATGGGACACACATCGATAAAAATCACCTTACTGATAACAAATCTGACAAGAAACTGGGTTGCCCTTTTAAGAGTTTTAATAGAAAAAAAAATAATAAGCAAATAAATGAAAGTTCATCCAAAGACAGCGGCCTTGCTTTATTAGTTCAGCCGGAGAGATAAAAATAGAGTAATTTCCAGTAATAGCTTCAATGCACTAAAATCCACTCAATAAAAGAATAGTTTAATGGAAGGGAACCATCAACATTAAAAACAATATTGGCGAAAGTACGTCTGTTATATCTCGGGAACTTCATTCAAAAAGGGAATTTCTCGATTAAGAACTAAGATTTTATGTCAACTCAGAGAAATAATATAAAATATTCAAGTCTTTAAAAAATTTGATACATTCATAAAGACGGTAGAATATTACATTTATTTAAGTCAAGTAAGAATGTGCATCACTCACCACGAATGGCAAAAGCAAAAATTTCAAAATAAATCCTTACCTAGAAAAAAAGAAGAAAATATTAATTTTTGAATAACATTAACTCGTAAAACAACAATAGAAAAAAGAGAATTCAGAAATAAGACCACACACAAAAAAACTGCAGTAAATTTCAAAGAATTGTACAAACACCTAAAGGTCAGACAGTTCCCCTTGACCTTCCTTCAGGAGATTTTAAATAATTACAATCATAGACATATATACATAAGTAATATCCCAGATTTCTTACTTTTTCTTCATACAAAACAAAATAAGAAAAGATTGAAATGAAATATGATATTGATATTTCAATGTATGAAGTCAGAATATAATTTCTTGAGCGGCCAAGCACCGCGTGCTCGTGCAAGTTAAATTATATTTTTATTCATAATTGAATGAGTCCCTTTAGTATTGCAAACGATCCAAAAAACTTTGTTCCGCATTGATTGTTTAAAAAAATCACATTTTTTTAAAAATTTCATTTCCCATAATCACGTGCTCAACATGACATTTTTTAAATTTTTATTTGTTGTAGTCGTTGACTTGTTTTTTTTAAAAATGCAATGGGAATGCGTTATAAAAAGCTCATTTTTTGAGATGCTCGTGCAAATAACATTTTTTTCTTTTTCGTCTACGGATTAAAACTTATTTTTCGCCTACGGATTTTTGTTGATGCCAAAAACCTCATCCCAATTACAACATCATGTCCTGACAGGATAAAAGAAAATCTTTTTGAAAAATATAAAGAACTTAATTGATTTTGTTAAATAATCTAATTTTTTCATCATAGAAAAAAAATTTACAGTCCGATTTCGTAATTGTTGGTGTACGGTCTATAGAGCTCTAACGCAAACACACCTTTATCATAAGCAAATATACAAACAGAATAGATTTAAAATTGAGTATGCATTTTGTAAGTTTAATTTATATTATGAATCGTAGATTAATTTTCACTATAAATAATTTTTACTGAATAAACTTTCCAATGTCAGAACTCTTATCTACCCCTTCCACAGCCTCCTCCCTTTCTATTTTCTTGCCGAAAAGGATATGCAATTTTCACGAAAAATGATAACTCTATTTTGAGTGTACTAAACTGATTGAAAATGAAGGATTGATCAATGCTCTACTTCTTAACAGATGACATTAAACGAATATTCTTATCTGCATCTGAATTCGTCGGTTCGTGGTCAAGGCGTTTTTTTTTTTTTAATAATATAAAACGAATAAATGCATTAAGCGAAGCTCACAATATGTAAAAACAAACTTAAATGCAATCTAACTTTTGGAGGTACACTATAGATTTAATACGGTTTTAGTTTTATTTTCTTAAATAAAAAGCATCTTTAAATCATTAATTCGCAATATTTAGTACATAAATTATTTTGTTATATATTCCAGTACATAATTATTTTGTTATATATATGCGTCCCAGTAAGACTGGATAAACTCTGTACTGCTAGATTCGATATTTAGAATATATAAAAAATGGCCAAAGATCTGTAACTCTACTACCCATAGTTTTTCAGAAAAAAGTGGAGAAAAAATGTATGATGCCAAATCCGGTTTACGAAAAAAACCTTGAACATCAGTACTTGCATCATTTTAAATAAGATGTTCGAAATGTCCCTCCGCGCATATGGAGGCATGCATACACGCGTCGTGGAATAGTTGACTGTACACGTTCTATTATCTTAGTGTCCACAAATGTAATCGCACTTTGGAGACGAATGGACTAAGTCCATTTTGATGCAACTGTGTCTCGATAAACAAATTCCTTTATATGACCCCATACAAAGAAATTTGAAGGGTTCAGATCTGGAGATCATGGTGGCCACGAAACAGGCCGAATACAGCAGTTCCAATAAAGTTTTCCCCCTCCAAAAACCAGTAAAGACGTCATACATTTTGTCTCGTATTTTTCTCGAAAATTATGGGTCGTAGAAATACAGTTCTGAGGAGACTTTTTTGTGTATTCCAAAAACGAATCTGTTTGTGCAGAGTTTATCTGGTCTTACTTGGGACCCTACATATATATAATTAAATGTTGTTCAGTTAAAAATTATAATTTGTAGAGGAATTTTTTTATACGCTTATTCGCACATTTTATATATCATTTAACATATGTAATAAGAAATGCCAAAAACAGAGCGTAAGTGTTTAATTTTTTAATGTCTAGAAATTGAAACGTGTTGCTTAATAATTAACATTTGTTTTGTAAAAATCTAAAAGTTTAATACAGGAAAACGTCAATAAAACATTCATTTTCTTATTTTTTAATTGCTTTTATTCCTCAGCTTGAGATGTATTATCTATGGTAATTATTGTTGAAATATTGCCTTTCCTTTTTTTTTATTTTCGCTCCCCATTTTTATTCTGTCTATATATAGCAAAATTTTTCTTTCCAATTCCGATAAATGAATTACAAATGATTCCACATACTTACATCGACAGGCACAGCAAAAATATTTCAAAAGGCCAATAACAATAAATTGTAACTATTGAGATACTGAAAATTGAGCCATCCAACATTCATTATTAGAAACAATATTCTACTAAAAATAAAAGCTTTTCCCAAAACAACAGCATTCACTGACACTGATAAGCTACACTTCTCCAGCATATGCTCAATGGAGTGAGGAAATTGCATAGCTAATGAACAACAAGCATCCACATATCCCAAAATAACGACGGGCAGAAGGAAACATTAAAAACCAAGCCAATCGATTTCGAAAATAAGTTTTCGAAAACGGCAGAAAAGCCTCCAATAAGGATACGAGGAAAGGCTTCAGGGCTCTGCACCAACCTCAATCTTATCACCCTCAACCCCCAACAATAGAATCCCAAAAGAATGCTCGACTGATCACTAATTATATGCAGAAAGAAGATGCAGGTAAATGGAATTATGCCGCCATTGGCGGAACTGCAGCGGATGCCGTTCCATATTTCCAAGCCGCAAGTTCACGCATGTAATTATGCACGCTTTGAATCTGACCGATTGCTCTTGTTTACGATAATCGCCCGTAATTCGCGTCACAAGCGCATGCGTAATTAGTGTAATTATTCGACAGATGGGAGTTTGTTGATAACGCTCTTTTATGTCCATAAAAGACGTATAGCTTAATACGTTTTTATCGACAAGGATTTGAACCATTTTGTCTCACTCAGACAAACAATTATCTTTTCAGCAAGACTGTTCCAGACGGATTTTAAAAATACAAGTAGAAAATTATGCGGGTTAAAGTGCCTTAGATCCTTATCTGGTTCTGTCGAATATGTCATCTGGTTTGTTAAAACCGAGATTCATTTGATTGATTAGTTTAATCCTCAAATACATAACTAAATAATACATACCCTAAAATAATTTAATTTGAGAACTCATGATACAAATATCAGGGGCTGACTAAGGCAAAGGCATACGGGGCCGTTGTCCCGGGTCCCCACATAGGCGAAGGGTCACCAAATCGAATAGAAATTTTGTTTTATGTTTCCTTCTTTAACGGATGTTCTTAATTACTAACATAGTAAAGTAGAGGGGCAAAGTCGGGCCCTGACAAATATTACGATAATCCAAATTTTAAAACAGTTATACACAACAGAATTGATCAATACATTGGAACCAATTAAATTCATAGGCGTTCCAATGAATTTATTAATTTTTCTAAAACAGCTAGAGGAAAACAATTCATATCAAAACTAACACACTAAGAAATCATTAGGAACCATATAAGGAATTTTATGCCTTCAAAAGCAAGTTTGTCCATGAAGATAGGTGCCTCCCAACACTTTCAGAATTTACTTACATCGCATTCATTTAATTCATCAAGTTTTATTCTACTAAACATTCAAAAAGGACAATTAAAACCTCAAGGTAAGATTTTAAGTAAAAGAAAAATGAAATCTAGAATCGATATTTTTTAAAACAGTTTTTATACGTAAAAAATATAGACTGAAATAAGAAATTTCGAATTTCCTCAAAAATGATTTCATCATGTATCGCCAAAAACAAAAGAGAATCATAACGGGGAAAACCTGTTCATATAAACAAATCTACGCCAGAATTAATCAAATAGCTGTGAGTTCAATAATGAGTTGTTCAAAAGCTGATTGTTTAACTTTAAAAAAATTCAATAATAAATCCAGAGCCATTTCACAGAACGTGAAGACATCGTTTGATTAATTCCCTTCGCTCCAGATGCTAATGAGCCAAGCTGGTCCAGCTAGACAAGAAAACGATTTTAAAAACATGCAATATTTAGTTAATAATTCTGTGGTGATGAAAGGGACTAAAAGTTACGTTCTAATCCTCATTTTCAAATGAATTTTCGTATCTCATTAGTTTGATTAACGTTTCGTTCTGAATTTATACAGCACGAAATTTATAATCTTTAAATTTAACGATGATAAATTTTGCATTTGAGCAGTTTGCATTTGAAATTAGTTAATTAAATTTTTAATTAACTCTCATTTTGAATTTTGATTTGACTTCGGTTTTCACACTATTGCTTTGGCATTTATTTAGTAATGATTCATGGAAATAAGGTGGATATACGTTTGCGTCCATTCCATGCTTAAGTTCTATAGTTTTCAAACTTCCTACAATATTGAACGAATGGGAATGTCTGGGTAGATTTCAAAAATAAAAGAAACGAACGGAGAAAGGAAACTAGTAAACAGAAGAAAACAAAATATTTCAAAAAAAGCAAATAAAGCTTTTCCATAATAATGAACTAATGCCGCAATTAGAAAAAAAACCCGAATTCTCCAAAAGAATCCGAATGTTCCTTCTCATAATATTTGCTTTTAAAATAATAAGCAAACAGATTCAAATAAAACTGCAAAACAAATCGACAGCAATTTCAAAAAATCAGTTTGCGAAAACGAGAAAATAAATAATTGTTTCTTATGGCATTTGCCATGGACAAGCGGGCTGGCGGCCGTCATCGATTTTAAGCTGAATGAGCTTCTCTTGTTTTTGAAATAGCACCAACTAGGGTCAAGAATACGACTTTGCTACACACTCATCACATTCTCTTGAACAGTTCCTTTTTACAGAAGGGTACATACACACGCCTCACAGATAGTTGTTGTTGTTACTTATGGCACTTGCCATGGACAAGCTCCGCTGATACATCAGTAGATTTTAAGCCAGAGATATATGTCTCTTGTTTTACAAGAAGCACCATCTAGGGACAAGGTACGACTTAGCTACACACACATCACAACCCATTTTAGGGGGTGGAGTTCATTCATGCATATTCATTCATCTCAAATCGTAATTTAGACCTGGAACAGAGAACGATCACCTCTGACCCAGTACCCTCAGTGGTATTACTCTCGACATGGAGGTCTTCACGACCAGATTTAACGAGCGCCAGCCGCCACACACTCGGGGAATGTTTAGGCCGGAGAGTTTCGAACTCGTAACCTAAAGCCGCGGTTCCACGACGCGTCAATCTTCAGACGAGCCACGCGTTCCCCCGTTTTACCCCTCTTGCTGTTTCTTGGAGTCCTTTGATGCCTTTACCAACAATTTGCGGGAAAACTTCGGACGTGTCCACAGACGTCAAAGCACCCCGAGAAACCGCAAGAGGGGTAAAAGGGGGAAACGCGTGGCTCATCTGAAGATTGACGCGTCGTGAGGCCTCGGCTTAAGGAGTAAGAGTCCAACGCTCTATCAACCAGGCTATCCCTGCCCACTCGCAGATAGTGCACAAAAGAACAACCATGCTCTAATTGGGACTCGAAGCCGAGACGCACAGATCACTATTTCTGTGCCACAACGCTGGTAACAGCAATTAATGAATCCCTTAATTGAAGTACCCATCCAATAGAGTATCAAGTGATTGCTTCTTAAATTTATAAACTGAAATTAAATAATTCTAGAGCATAATAATTCATTAAAAAAGTAATATAATTTATAAAAGCAGTATTTTATGGGCTTGTAATTGAATCAGTAGGATAGCATATTTCCAAAACGGTAGGTGTCGTCAGTTAGATAATGTAAAATAGCTGAAATAACGAACTTATCTTTGAGTCTAACCTACCAAAGCAACTTTCAACGTTGTCGTAAATTCTTCGGTCGTTTCTAACGGAACTAGAAGACCATTGCAAGGTTGCATCATTTGGGTGACCTACACATACACACTTTAGCACAGAATTCGATTTTATCACGCGCTATTCTCTGTAGCGCATTGACCTTAAGCGGTTATTCGGAGAATTTTTTTAACTCCTTACGACAGTCTTTCGCGTGCTATCAAAATATCTATCGCAACACGATCACTACAATTGATATACGTGAGAGAATTGGGTGGATCGAATACTAACGGAAATGGAAGTCCCGAACAGAAAGTCCAGCAAGTGATTTTGTTATCAGAATAGCAAAAATATATCTGGGGCACACATAGATATTCTATGGCATCTATGAAAATCCATAAAAAATTATATTCGTTATTTGATAATATTATGACGACTCATCTCGGAGTTTGATACTATTTATTTAGAAAGTGATTTTTAAAATTTATTATTTGAATCATTAAATAAGTATTCAGATTTTAAATTTTAATAAAATGAAATCATTGAAGCCAATATAATAATTCTGAACAGATATCAGCGGACATTCAGAAAATATTTTCCCAGTAACGTGTCACTACATGAATTTCCACAGGGAATCTAAGACTGTATGATACATAGATTTTTAATGAGCGTCATCATTGTTCACCTTCGATTAGATGGGTTGAGACATGGCCGAGAATTCGATATGGAAGAAACATGGTATGGGTCCCATATTCTAGTTATGCTCTAAATTTGATTAAATGATAAGCATCTAAGAAATCATTTCATAACAGAATTTGGATCGATTGCTTCTCCACAACAAAAACGCAGATCCATTTCTTTGAAGACTTAAAAAAATTGCCATTGATGATGCCGTCGTTCTCCGCTTTACAATGGAAGCAGGGGTGCAGTAGCTTCTGAGGGGCCTCTGAGCATCCAAAAGCAGAAGTTCGACTTCTAGCTCACACACATCACAAACCTTTTTTAAGGGGCGGACTTCATTAATGCATCTCATCTCATTCATTCATTCATTCATTCATCCACAGTCCGTAATTTAGATCTGAAACAAAGAACGATAACCTCTGACCCAGTACCCTCAGTGGTATTACTCTCGAGATGGATCACTTAGTGACTACGACAGATTTAACGAGCCCCAGCCACCACACACTCGGAAAATCTTCGGCTGGCGAGGTTTTAACTGGTAACATAAGGAATACAAGTCCAATGTTCTACCAACCAGGCAATCCCGGCACCAAAAAAATAAATCAGATAATAGTTAGCTGTTTAAACCAAAAAAAGCAACCTTTCCCCTTTATAATTAATCACTTCACAGAGTTTTTGTTAATGTTACTAATCTAGCAACAAATATTAGAGCCACTAGAAATATTTGCTTTATCCAAAATATTAATGTCTAGTATGAGTCAAATAATAACTTTTTAAAAAAAATCTAAACGAAAATAAAAGTATATTAATTTGCAGCACTTATTCCTCAACAGCAGATATCGTCCATAAATAAAATATACAATTTTTATACTGAAATCACATGATCCTTTTTTGGCATTTAGTTATTTAAATCATTTTACAAACAAACAAACATAATTGAATAGGATAGAAAATTGAAAGAAAACAAAAAAATTGATAAAATCATCATTCATTTTCCTTCATCTAAATAATACTATTCTATTGTCAATATATATATACTAACTGTATCATTCAGTAATATTATTTCTGTATGGCACTGTTAATCTTACGTATATTCTAGATGTAATCTAGAATATACGTAAGATTAACAGTGCCATACAGAAATCGGTTCAAGAATATACATTATACTTATCGGTTCAAGAATATACATTATACTTATCGGTTCAAGAATATACATTACGTATATTCTTGAACCGATAAGAGTGCATTTACATACACCAAAATAGAAACAATTATGAATAATTAAAAAACAAATTTACCAATCACACCGCACTACTATAAAAAACAAAACTAATTTTTTCCTTCAAACCCGCCACTCGAATGACACCAAATATAAGCAAGATACCAATTTAAAATTCACTGAAAGTAACATTGTAACCGATAAAGTTCAATTAAGCAGTTCCCTCACCCTCCAGTGGCTTCTCGGCTATCATTGTCATGACAAAATGGAATTACTGTCCTAAAACCCATTTAACAAGAGATAGCGTCTAGAGAGAAACGCTGATTTTCCACTCGATTTCCGATATATCTGGATTCCTTTTAGCAGCAGGAAAGCTTTTCTCTTCAAGGCAAAGGACGGCTGTCTAGAAGGAAAGGGTTAGCTGGGGAAAACGCGTTGAGGATGAGAACAGGAAAGAAAATGGATTTGTAGAAACCAGTAAACACAACGTTTTCAAATGAAATTAACTAAATTGGAGATGCGATGCCAATCAGACATATGATGGAATCGAATCGTATCATCCGAAATGTTATCAATTCATTTTATACAAATTAGGGTTCCCATCACAAAAATACAGAACTTGGCTCTGCACAACTGATAATAATGGTAAGATAGCCATTATAACTCTAAGTGATGCTTAGTGTTTAGCATGTATCCTTTACTTGAGTAGATGCCGGGTCAATCATGAAAACATTTGTGGGCGAGAGCAGAAAATAAAAAAAAGTAATAATAAAAAGATCAGAATGGAATCTGCTATGCATATTTTAATGTATCATGTCGGAACATCATTTCTTGAACGGCCAAGCACCACGTGCTCGTGCAAAGTTAAATTATATTTTTATTCATTTTAATCGTTTCATTGAATGAGTCACTTTAGTATTGCAAACGATAAAAAAAAAAAAACTTTGTCTCGCATTGATTGTTTAAAAAAAATATCACATTTCCTATTTATTTCATTTCAAATAATCACGTGCTCAAAAGGACATTTTTCTAGGTTTTATTTGCTGTAATCATTAAATTATTTTTTTAGAAAAATCAGAGCTTTTGTAAATGCAATGGCAACGCATCATTAAAAGCTGTTATTTTTTTAAATGTTCGTGTAGATAAAATTTTTATTTTTCGTCTACGGTTTATAATTTTTGTTTTTCGCCCACGGATTTTTGTTGACGCCAAAAACCTCATCCCCAAAACAACATCATGTTCTGACATGATAAAAAACTTAGAATTCTAGATACTGTTTAGTAAATTCCCTATTCAAGAAAGTAAACATATTAAAGCAAGTTATATAATCTCAGTTTCAAAAAGTATTATTTTATAAATTATTAGTATTTTCCAGTTGAAAAATCATTCCTTCTCATAAGTAAAAAATTTGCGAAATAAGTTAAAATCTTTGTCCTGTCAGAATAGCACTACACAAAACCGATTGCACTTAAAAACGATCGATTGAATATTAACGGCTTCAATAACGGGTTAAGAGAAATATTATAATTAGTATTCGCTTATATGAGACTAAGAACTACTCAAAATCTATGAAACTGAATATGATGCAGCTTCGTATTTGTATGATTTTGAAGACGCATGCCATTTTCCAAATACATTTGAAATTCGATATTTAATAGATACTCTATTATAAATACTAGAGCCATATAATCAGGTACCCATACATAAGAGCGTTAAGATAGGTTCAACAGCAAAGTCAAAGAAATCCTTGTACACTCCATAGATAATACTTGCTCACAATAGCACGAAGAAAATCTATTAAAAAATACCTACATAAATTAAGCTCTAATAAGCAAAAATAATTGCGGTAGGTCCTTAAAACAAAATTTATATTTCAGAGAAGAAAATGGGGGCAAAATGGGACGAAGACTTGCACCACAGCGGTTAACGCAATTGAAGGCAGTTTCCAGGTAAAGGTTACGAGAGAAAAAAACACTGGAAGCATGGCAATCGATGCATGGCTTTTAATGACAGTGTGTGTGGCCAAGCTAAGACCGGGTGTTAATTAACGCGAGACGTTACCCTTTCGCAAAAGTTCTGGAGGAAGATTTTTGGTCGGCCAAGTCCAAATACGTGACTTTCGCAGAGGAACCCCCAAAACGATATCTCACTGGAACAGTGGAATGGTTTCGTCACTTCCAAAAGCGGGTAACGAGTGCAGCCTTGAAGTTACGGTACAGTTGTCACTCCGATTAGACGGTGGTGATATTGATCGCTGACAAATTGGCGGCTGGTCGCCTCACCAAGATAACAAGGCACGGAGAATACATATTAGGCGTGATTAGTTTTTATGGACTTTAAAAGCACTTATACATAGAGAAGACCCCATATTCAGCTTACTGCATACGAAAAGAAAAATTTTCATATAAAGCAATATATATGAAAAAAAAAAGTTTGTATAAAGGATTAAAATGAAATCTGCATATTTCGATGTATCATGTCGGAACATCATTTCTTGAACGGCCAAGCACCACGTGCTCGTGCGAGTTACTTTTTTTTTGTTCATTTTGATCGTTTTATTGAATCAGTCACTTTAGCATTGCAAACGATAAAAAAAAACTTTACCTCGCATTGATTGTTTAAAAAAATATCCCATTTCCTATTTATTTCAATTTCATATAATCACGTGCTCAAAATGACATTTTTATAGGTTTTTATTTGCTGTAATTAACTTATTTTTTTTAATCGGAGCTTTTGTAAATGCAATGGCTACGCATTATCCAATGCTGATTTTTTTTGAGATGCTCGTACAGATTACAACATTTTTATTTTTCACCAACAGATTTTTGTTGACGCCAAAAATCTCATCCCAAAACAACATCATGTTCTGACATGATAATAAAACATATTCACATAAATATTCGTTTAAATCCGATTACAAATATCGACGTTTATTACGTACTGTTCTTAATATTTTTTCGTTATAACATATGCCAGGAACTAAAAACTATCCAAGATCCTTATGTATATTTGTATTTCTCGATGAATATAGATATTGTACATAAATTGCTTCATGGAATTCTACTTGATAATTAAACTTGTATAGTTGCGGATTATGGATAAGCAGACAGAAAATTGCAAATAGAGCGACTTAAGTTGCCAAATAAATATCAAAATGTATAAATTCTATCAATTAAAAATTAAGATATTAATATTTTATAAAGATTAATTGGTCAGGTTCCTATATATTTTATAAATTTTGTTATTAGAATAATAAATACTAAGCTTCCCGAAAGCTTGGTTTAGTTTAGTTATATTAAAGCTACTAATAACTGTTACAATCCGACGTTAAGATGAAATTCTCGCAAAACAATTGAAAGACGAAAAGAACCAAGTCAACTTCTAATAAACAACAGCAGAGAAATAGTAGATTGATTGGATTTTTTTAAATCATGTCAGAACATATTGTTTTAGAATGAGGTTTTGTGGCGTCAACAAAAACCCGTAGGCGAAAAATTGAAATTTTATTATCTGCACGAGCATCTCAAAAAAATTAGCTTTTAATAATGTGTCCATCGCATTTACAAAAGCTCTGATTTTAAAAAAAATAAGTTAAGGACTACAGCTAATAAAACCTAGAAAAATGTCATTTTGAGCACGCGATTATATGATATGAAATAAATAGGAAATATATTTTTTTTAAACAATCAATGCGAGGCAAAGTTTTTTGGATCGTTTGCAATACTAAAGTGACTCATTCAATGAAACAATTAAAATGAATAAAAATACAATTTAACTCGCACGAGCACGTGGTGCTTGACCGCTCAAGAAATGATGTTCTGACATGATACATTTAAATATGCATAGCAGATTTTATTTTAATCTTTTTTCCTTTTATTTTCAATGAAATCACAATCAAGATGTATTTTAAGTAAAATAATATTCAAGAAAATATTAGGAAAGTGGCAACTGTATTCAATACTTGCCGAACTTTGAATAACAATCAATAGGGCGAAACTGATCTATATATAATGTATATCTTATGCATCAACTTTCTTGCCAAGGTTTAAATATCTAATTAAGGTGAAATGAAAAACAAGCAAACAAAACCTTGAAACTGCTTCAATTCTCAAGGAATTTTGAGTCTTGCAGTCATAAATCAAGCAAAGAATCGTAAACTTTTTTAAAAATATTTCTCACACGATCGCTTTCTTTTTGATGATATATGGAATTATCCAAAGTAGAGAAAGAAAACTAGTTTTCCTAATTAATCATCACATTTTAATTACTTTTATTTCGAAAAAAATTGATTAATATTTGAAAATGCATTTCATAAAGAGAAGGATATAAATAACAAAGAAATTGTTTACAAATCTTGATATTTTCACTGAGACCTATTTGAAATAATAAGTTTTATTTAAATAAAAACAAAGAGTCCTGCAGATAATAAACACATCTAATAAGCATATCTACAGGAATGTACCAAGTATTTAGTTGAAATATATTTTATACCTATGTTGAAATACAAGTTAAGGGTATTTTTTTAAATGCATACACAACTAAATTATAAATATTTAATATAAACGACTTAAATACCAAATTATTAAAAAACGGGGGGGAGTAAAATGAGGATTAAACAGTCTTTTTGAAATATAAATAAAATTCATTAATAGGTTTGTTTAAAATAAATAAAAATTCAAATAGGATTTCTATTTAACACAACTAACTATTGCTGCGATTTTTCTGAAAAAAATATTTCATAAACCTGATGAAATAAAGGACATTTCAAATAAAATTCTTACCAGCATTTTTTTCTCATTATTATTATTTAAAAAAAGCGAACCTCAAACAACAATTGGTATCAATAGAGAAACTATAAGCACTTAGGCAGACATAAAAAAACACAACAAGCCATATAAAGGAAATAAAAAAAAGTATATAAATAATGCAACGGCGGCAAATATTCATTCAATACCTAATTTACAAACACGAATATTCGTTTTAAACTCGTTATCTTAAACGCATTATGTAAAATAATAATCCTATAAACCTGCCCTATACTTTCCATTGCGCAGTGTTGTTTATTCCGGCATATCTTACATTTGTCCTTCCATTCGAGAGAATTTTAAAAGTTATTGGAGAATTGAATAAGCCAAGATATTTTTTCCCAAACATAATAAGTCTTAGCTCAGAAAAAGACCTCATTAAATATACTCGTAAAAACGCGACTATTGATAAAATTTTACTTTTTCTCCAAAATTTTCAGCATTTGAATGAAAGTTTAAGGAGATTTTTATTAAGAAATTGACAAGCATGGCTAACACTTACAAATATGTCGAAGTTAATATTTCAAGAAAGGAGTTCCATCAACTATCTTAATTGTTTTATTTGGAATATTTATCTTATAACTTTGCGAAAATATACTGGATTTCAATTAATAGAAACCCAAAGAGACATGAGATATGCTCAATCAATAGAAATCAAAGAGATATGCTCAATCAATA